>JAODAL010061593.1:0-20232 GCA_025379985.1 Phyllomedusa bahiana | reverse complement strand
TAACTTTAATTTTTATAAATTTCAGGTTATTACGGTCGAGTGGATACCAAATATGTGTAGGTTTTTTTGTGTGTGTAATTTATGCACAATTATTTTTTATTAAATATTTATTTTTAATATATTATTTTTTTTTTTATTATATTTTTTATGTTTTTTTTTCGTTTTATTTTACTCCCATGAAGGGAGAACTGTTTAACATTTTTTTACATTTTTTTTTAAACTTAGTAATGTATTAGCATATTCATATATGCTAATACATTATAATCTGTGTCAGTCTGACACAGGCAGTGATTAGGACAGCACAAAGTGCGTCCTAGTCACTGGCTTCATACACAGACCAGGAAAAAACACTAAGATCGGGCCCCTAATCTAAAATATAACCTTTATTAGTCAATATTAAAAAATGCACAATGGCCCTCTACTCCATAGGTAATACCCTAATAACTTACTAGTAATATCCAAAAAGCAGCAATATTCCTCCTAATACAAATAGTAGGGAATGTTAGACTTTAAGACTAGATGTCAGTATAGTAACAAAAACAAAAGCCCTGCTAATGATACTAAGAAAGACAGAGTAATCGTCCCGAGAGGGACGGCCCCGTCCTTTGAAGGCTCGCCCTGTTGTACCCTACCCAAGTCCTATTACATAAGTGAGGAATATATATTATATTACTTCTGCAGCCAATCACTGCACAAAGAGTTATAAAAAAGAGAGTGCCGCAATAAACAGCATTTAAGCCAGAATAACAGATTATCTTCTTGGTACTTATCACTCGTAGTCAGAGTTCAAAAAACGTCCAAGATGTCCCAGATGTCCAAACCTGCCACCAATTCCCGACGCGTTTCTCCCCCAAGATACAAAAGGGGGTTCCTCAGGGGTCCAATATGTATGGCTAACCCATATAAGCTCACAATGGAGCCACTGGCAAAAAAGTGCACCACTACGCTTAAGGATAATGTCTTTCTTAGTATCTTAGCAGGGCTTTTGTTTTTGTTACTATACTGACATCTAGTCTTAAAGTCTAACATTCCCTACTATTTGTATTAGGAGGAATATGCTGCTTTTTGGATATTACTAGTAAGTTATTAGGGTATTACCTATGGAGTAGAGGGCCATTGTGCATTTTTTAATATTGACTAATAAAGGTTATATTTTAGATTAGGGGCCCGATCTTAGTGTTTTTTCTGTGATTGGTTCTTTTGATAAAAGGGCTTTTTTCTAGACCGCTTACTTAACTGTGATCTGTCTTCATACACAGACATCTCTGGGGCCACGCTAGGTCCCCAGAGATGACTGTGCAGCCGTTGCCTGAGCTCTGTCGGGTCACCGGGTGTTCCGATCACCCGACAGAGCAGGGGAACCCTTTGATTGCGCTGCGGTAGCGCACCGCCGCAATCAAAGGGTTAAAGCACCGGGTTGCGGAGGTTTTCTCACACTCCCCGATGCCTGCAGGACATGCTCTGGGATGAGGGCTGTGTAGTACAGCCCCGATCCCAGCGCAATTGCGGCGGCGGGCGCCGCGAACCCCGTTGTCTGCAGCGATGTCTAAAGACGTCGCTGCAGACGAACGACCCGCACCAGCCGACGTCTAAAGTCGGCGGGCGGTCGTTAAGGGGTTAAATATATTAAGGGCCAATATAGAGATCTCGCTAAAGATTTATTTATACCCAGGGCTGTATCTAGAACAGAGGGCGTCCTCTACGTCTTGAGGAAAGAAAGTTTCTACATAAACATAGAAAGGGATTCTTTACTGTAAGAGCAGTGCGACTGTGGAACTCTCTGCCAAAGGAAATTGTCATGGTGAATTCACTAACAGAGTTCAAGAAGGGCTTGGATGCATTTTGGAGTGTAATAATATAACAAGTTATAGTGACCAGGATTCTTGAGAGGGGTTGTTGAATCCAGGGATTTATTCCGATTAACAGATTGGAGTCAGGAAGGAATTTTTTCCCTAACATGAGGACAATTGGCTTCTACCTCATGGTGGTTTTTGCCTTCCTCTGGATCAACACTTTAACACTTTAGCAACACTTTAGCACAATAGGCTGAACTGGATGGACGTATGTCTTTTTTTGGCCTGACAAACTATGTAACTATGTAACTATGTAACTAAGGTGGAAATGTATGGATGGGAGAGGTTATGGAAAGCCTTGTAGGTTAGGATTACCAACTTGAACTGCATTCGCTGGGCAATGAGCAGCCGTTGTGTATTTTTTTATGCAATTTTAGAAGCGTTATTTCAAAATAATATGTATCGGTTCATGAAATTTTCAATGCTTTGTTTTTTTGATGCATTGATCCTTCACATAATTTGTGGAAAAACAAAAAAATACATAAAAAAAAAGGCAACATACGAGGACACATGCGAGGTCTATGTGGAGAAAAGACCACAATAGGTTTGAAAAAACCTCCAACTACAAAATCCTGTGTTTGGAAGAAGCACCACAGAGCAAAAAAAAATCGTATCTTAAATGATAAGGACACAGAAATAGAAAAAAGCATCTGCAATGTGTTCTATATCTTCATATTGACTTCCAGTTGATCACTGCAGTATTTTCGCATAATAAAAACACATAGAAAAACGCAATGAAGCGCATTTATTTTTGTGGTTGCACCAGAAAAGTGCCATAGAGTGTGCCAAAAAGTACATTTACTATGTGCTTTAGGCTCTTTTTGTGACATAGTGTACCGAAAAGTCAGCAGAATTGGTCCACAAAAAAATCTGGTGCAGAATTTTGGCACAAAATAAGCCAACCAATAGTTGGTCTAAAAAGCTTGATAACTCGAAAGTTCTGAGAAAATAATCACGCAGCAAAATTAAGGAAATATATAAAAAAAAATACAAAAACTTGTTTTGCAGTAAAAATACTTTAGAATGCAAAAAATAATAAAATTTAAATAAAAAAGCATCCACAAACTATAAAATGAGGATGCGATGTTACACGATAGATGGTATAAAGAACATAAAAGCAATGGCAGAATTTCTGTTTATGCTCCTCCTGTCTCTTTCGCCAAAAATATACAAAAAAAGAGATCAAAAAATCGTATGCACACAAACAATCCTGCACAACATAAGCACAAACACAGCGCTTTTGATGAAAGAATGAAAAATTCACAGCTGTCAGAGCAGAAAAAATGATTCATTTATTTTTAAAGGTTTTTTTTATTGTGCAAATGTAGTAAAATATGACAAAGTTTCATAAACCCAAACACAGAACCCAAAAAGTTGTAAAATTGCTACTTTATAGATACCTCCCCTATAGGAACCACAAAATAGTTTCATTAAAAAATACAACTTATCCCACAAAAGCAAGAGAGATAGAATAAAACACAGAAAAAAATCACTATGTCCTTAAAGTCTAACTGGACAATATTCTTTAGGGAGTTAAAGGAGTTATTCTATCTGGCAGTTTCATATCTGGCTGCTCTTACAGCCAGATTCAGGCTCCCACTTCCTGTTCAGGCTATTGGCGGTTCTACAGCTTTAGGCTCTCACTTCCTGCTTCAGCTGTGGGCGGTTCTACAGCTTCAGGCTCCCACTTCCTGATGAGGCTGTTGGCGGTTCTACAGCTTCAGGCTCTCACTTCCTGCTTATGCTGTGGGTGGTTCTACAGCTTCAGGCTGTCAACTCCTGTTTAGGCTGTGACAGGTTCTCCAGTTTCAGGCTCCAACTTCCTGATTAGGCTGTGGGCAGTTCTACAGCTTCAGGCTCCCACTTCCTGTTTAGGCTGGGGCGGTTCTACAGCTTCAGGCTGTCACTTCCTGCTTAATCTGTTGGTGGCTCTTCAGCTTCAGCCTAACTCGTCGTGTTTTGGCGGTGGGAATTACTACAGCTTCAGGCTCCCACTTCCTATTCAGGCTGTGGGCGGTTGTACAGCTTCAGGATCTCACTTCCTGTCCAGGCGGTGGATTGGTTTACAGCGTCAGACTGACGCTTCCTCTGCAGAATGTAGGTGGTTCCATAGCAGTGACATTTCAGCTCTGCTATTCTTAGCTTTTCTTTGCTATTCTTAGCTGAACGTATTAGAAGGACATTGGTGATGAAGCAGTCCAAACAGCAGGACAGAAGACTACAGAGCTCTGAAGGTCGGTAACCTAGCAAACCTGTAAACAAGCAGGAGATAAGAAATTTGAAAAGACACAAAATCATAACAGCAGTGTATTTGAAAATAGTCTTTATTTGTCTTCATGTTTAAAGCTAATCAATGTGGAGCGAGGACCTCTTTAAGAGGACAGATTTGTTACTTGCTCTCCTCTCATCAGCCTCAGAGTGTTCTTGCTGACGATTGGAAAAGAGCCCCGGACCAGTGTGTCTGTTTCATGCTACTTAATGGTGCTTTCTGCAAACACTACCACGCCCATGACGCCTGACAGCAGAGCTTAATGCAGGAACGAAAAGGTGGGGGGGGGGAGTGCAAGGATGAGCGAGGGTTATTAATACTGGAGGGAAAGCCTGACACAACATCTGGTAACAATTTTGCGGTCACATTTATTAATGGTTTTAAATGAGAATATCATGTAAGCAGTAACAACATCATGAGAGAGAGTAAAACAATAGCGCGCACGGTCAACACGTACCCGCCACATGTCCCCGACCGGGAAGACGAGCAATCTAGAGTAACATTGCCCGTAACTGGTAACAAAACACATAGGGGGCAAGTCTGATAATCCAAGATATTTGATAATCCAGCAGGTCCTATTGATACAGTATTACAGGAATTTATTTAATCCTCCGGTTTCCCAATTTATTGATCTAGATTAGTAGCCTGCAGCAGTGTCAGAATCGATAACCTCGGGGCCCACCTGGAGTTATGGGTCCACAGCAGAGTTGATTTGGGCCACCGTGGTTACTGGGGCCACTGGTTATTCTAGGGGCCACAGGAGTGTGATTCTGGGTTCCACCAGTGGAGTTGATTCTTGGGGCCACCGGGAGATATTTGGGGCCTCAGTGGAGTTTTGGGGCCACAGTGATTATCTTGGGCCCACCAGTGGAGTTATCTTGAGCCCACATGGTGATTCTTGGGCCCCATGGAGTGATCTTGGGACCACCAGTGGAGTTGATTCTTGGGGTCCACAAGTGGAGTTGATTCTTGGGGCGACCAGTGGAGTTGATAATTGGGGCCCCTCAGTGGAGGTGATTCTTTGGGCCCACCAGTGGAGTTGATTCTTGGGCCCACCAGGCGAGTTGCTTCTTGGGGCCACCTGTGGCGATGATTCCTGGGGCCTACCAGTGGAGTTGATTCTTGGGGCCCACCAGTAGAGTTGATTCTTGGGGTCCACCAGTGGAGGTGATTCTTGGGGTCCACCAGTGGAGGTGATTCTTGGGGTCCACCAGTGGAGTTGATTTTGGAGGCCACCAGTGGAGATGATTCTTGGGGTCCACCAATGGAGTTGATTCCTGGGGTCCACCAGTAGAGTTGATTCTTGGGTTTCACCAATGGAGTAGATTCTTGGGGCCCAACAGTGGAGTTGATTCTGGGGACCTCCCAGTGGAGATGATTCTTGGGGCCCACCCATAGAGTTGATTCTTGGGGGCCACCCGCGGAGTTGATTCCTGGGTTTCACCAGTGGAGTTGATTCTTGGGGCCACCAGTGGAGAAGATTCTGGGGCCTATCAGTGAAGTTGATTCTTGGGGCCACCAGTGGAGTGGATTCTTGGGGTCCACCAGTGGAGTTGATTCTTGGAGGCAACCAGCGGAGGTGATTCTTAGGGCCCACCAGTGGAGTTGATTCTTGGGGCCCACCAATGGAGGTGATTCTTGGGGTCCACCAGTGGAGGTGATTCTTGGGGTCCACCAGTGGAGTTGATTCTTGGAGGCCACCAGTGGAGATGATTCTTGGGGCCAACCAGTGGAGTTGATTAATGGGGCGACCAGTGGAGTTGAAAATTGGGGCCCCAGAGTGGAGGTGATTCTTGGGACCAACCAGTGGAGTTGATTCTTGGGGCCCACCATTAGAGTTGAATCTTGGGGCCCACCATGGAGTTGATTCTTGGGGCCACCAGGGGAGTTTATTAATGGGGACCACCAGTGAAGTTTATTCTTGGGCCCACCAGTAGAGTTGATTCTTGGGGGCACCAGTGAAGTTTATTCTTGGGGCCACCAGTGGAGTTGATTTTTGAGGCCCACCAGCGGAGTTGATTCTTGGGGTCCACCAATAGAGTTGATTCTTGGGGCCACCAGTGGAGTTGAATGGGGCCCACGAGTGAAGTTTATTATTGGGGCCCATCAGTGGAGTTGGGGTCCACCAATAGAGTTGATTCTTGGGGCCAGCAGTGGAGTTGGTTGTTGAGGCCCACCAGTACAGTTGATTCTTGGGACCCACCAGTAGAGTGAATCCTTGGGGCCACCAGTGAAGTTGATTATTTAGTCCCACCAGTGGTGTTGATTCTTGGGGCTCACTCTATACTTACTGTACATGACTCTTGATTTATTCCTCTCTTATTCTGCCTTTTTCCAAAAAAAGCAGCAGCAGACCTGTATGTTCAGGGGTCCAGCATGCCTAGGGGCCCACCAGAAGTTTCCCCTGCTCCCCTATGGGCCATTCCAAACTTGGTCTGAATCCTGAATTAAAACTCCCAGCATGTAGTCAAGGCTATTCCTAGGGATAGGGGTTACAGAGGGAGCAGCTGCAATGTTATGGCCTGAAGACCCCTTTTTCACATAAGTAAATGGGACATGGTGTTTGGGGGATCTACTACAAATTTTGTATTGGGGCCCAGAAGTTTCAAGTTATATCTCTGTAAACGATGTCATGTTCCATTCAGGACTGGGAAAAGGAATTTTGGTGTCCTAGGCAAATAAGGCATAAAGCACCCTCCAAGTGGAAAATTCAACCCACTCCATCCCACCTTGCACCCCCTTTTGCCTACCCATTGTCATGGCCCTGGCAATGATTCATTAACCCCTTATTTGACTTACACCTGCATGATAATGCGAAAGGGATTTTTAGCCCACGCCATACCCATTAGTTACAGCTGACACTGGCCGCCACCAGATTGGAGAAGAGATAACCCCATCCAGCCCAAACCCAAATTAATGCCGCATAAAACAACCATGGCATCTAATTATTTGCAAAATGGCACTCCGATCCGTCCCCATGTGATGTGATTCTTGGGTGCTAACCGGATGTTATAGCAACTAAGGGGCTTAAGAAGACCTTCATGGCTTCCATCTTAGTTCTCCTATTACACCCTGTAATAGGAGAGCTAGATCAGAACATGATTCTGCAATACTATTGTACTACAGAATAGCATCCAAGCAATTGTGGCCCCTGGTGGAAATAAAAATGTAAGAACCCCCACCCCCCCCAAAAAAAAAAAAATTCAAATTTTATGAAATTTGTATAAATATTTGTAAATATTAAAAGTTCAGATCATCCCCTTTTGCCATTTTCTAAAAATTTTTTAAAAGTTAAACGATTGGTTTCACGGCATCTTTAAAAGTCTGAACTATCATTGATTACGGATGCTGAACACCATAGAAAAATCATTACCCAACACCAAATTTCGCCTTCTAAAGAATTGGAATATACTTTATCAAGAAGTCGCATAGATGTATCCCAAAATGGAACAAGAACTACGCTTCAGACCGCAAAAAACAAGCCCTTTCTTAGGTTTGTAAATGGAAAACGTAATTGGTCGCAGAGAAAGGCGCCGCAGCACAAATTTAAGACGTAAAAAAAGTTGTTTTTTATTCAATGTACTAAAACATAATGAAAAAAATAAAAATTTCCCCGTTCCAGAATTGTGACGACCTGTAGAATACAATAACATGCCAATTATTCCGAACAGTGTACTCAGTGTCGGACTGGGGGGTCTGTTGCCCACAGGGGAGTTGATCTTCGGGGGCCCCCCCCCACTGTACATGAAAATAACCGGGCCTTCGGACATAAATGCAACCATTTTTACCAATAAAACAGTGGCCAAAAAAAACTGTATTTTGTGACAATAGCAAGAGGGAAATTCTGTCTATCGCACATATCTGTCTGTCTCACACGTCTGTCTCTGCATTCAAGACACAGGGCTAAGTGCTCCATCCTATCCCCCCCCACCCACATACAATTTTCCCTCTCCACCCCCATACAAAATCCCTCTCCCCCCACATAAAAAACCCTCCCCCCACATAAAAAATCCCCCTCCACCCACATACAATATCCCCCCCAACCCACAAACAAATCCCCCGCCACCCCCATAAACAAACCCCTCCCCACATACAATATCCACCCCCAACCGCCCCATACAATATCCCCCCCAAAGTTTCCCCTTTGGGCACGATCTCCCCCCCTTCTAAAATAAACACCAGCAAGAAAGAAAAAGGAACTTATCAAGGGGTCAGGGGGTTCCCCACTTCAGCCGGGACAATGTACCTCCCCCCAAATATACTAATGCCAAAATAACCTACAACACCGCCATATAAGACCACATTGAGGTCAGGACACCAGCTCAGGTATAACCTACAACAGCCCTATTAACCAAAAATAGAGGGAGACACCGCTAAAGGTATAACCTACAAAACCCCACCATTTGAAAAACAAATGGCAGACACCAGTCAGGTGTAACCTAAACCAAAACCCTATAGAGACCCATAGAGGTCAACACAAAACTCGGTATAACCTCAAAACCCCATAAAAAGGACACATAGTGGTCAGACACCGCTAGGTATAATAACAACACCACCTATAGGACCACATAGAGGTCAGACACCACTCAGGTATAACCTCACACCACCTATAGAGACCCCATAGTGTCAGAAAACCAAACCCCATGTTTTAAAACAACACCGCCATATGGGGGACCCTAAGGTCAGACACCACTCAGGGATAACCTACAACCCGCCAATATAGGAAAAAGGGGACACCGCTCGGTATCCCCACAAAAACCTCATATAGAGACCCAAAAGAGGTCACATAAAATCCCAAAAAAATTGGGGAATTCTCGCAAGAGAACAGAGAGTGACTTTTGACACTATATTTACAATTTTGCCCCAGGGAAATTAAACTCTATCAGTTCCTATTGTTAAACACTAATTTTTATTTTTAAATAAACCCTTTTTCCTCATATTCATATTTAAAAAAATGATCCTCCCTCAACATTTAACCCCTTTTTGCTTCTGAAAAAGGGGGAAAAACTCCTTTCATATCAGTCGGGGAGAAACCCCCTATTAACAGGAGAGCCCTTTTATTATGCAAAAGTACTAGCCCATAAAAGGGGCCCAAGCCAACTTTCTTTGGGGGTCGTCCCTAAACTCAAAACACAGAAACAAAAAGGCCCCCTTGTAACCCGTTGCAGCAGGTGACACTTGTAGCAGAGGGGAAAAATCACAATTTAAAAACGTTATTGAACCCCCGACATGTTTCGCCCGCTAACCCGGGTTCATCAAGGTTAGAGGTCGATCACATTGGTCGAGCTCCCCTTCCCTTTTTTATCATGTTTGGTAAATACCCAATTGGTGCTCACCAATTAGCTATCAGAGAATCCAAAAATAAAACCCCCCTCCCCCTTCCGTTCCTGACGCACCCCCCATAACATGTTGCTAAAACTGCCACCATGCTCTCTGAGAACAAACTTCAGACAATTTTACCATCTCCCTAACGGGCTTGCGAGTAAACAATTCATCAATTGTTAAAAACCAAGGGGTGATTTTTTGGGGTAGTGTACCGCCCCCAAGATCTTGTGGGAAAACCATACAGGGTTTCCGGGGTCGATCTCGAAAATCTAGTACTATTAAAAAAGAGGGGAACCCCCCTAGCAAGACACATTTTGGAAAATCATAAGGGGAAAAAGAGGGCTAAAATTTTGGGGGATCTGTGTGAAAAAGTAGGGGGAAAGAAAGAGCGATCTGGATGTAGTTTTTTTCAGAAGAGGCAAGAGGGTAACAGACTCAATACATTGAAACCTAAAGCCTAAACGAAGGCTTTTTTTTTTTCGGGATTTTTTGATCTTGCTGATTCCCCATTAAATTTTTTTAAGAAAAATATATATGGATTAAGTAAAATAGTGGGTATAGCAAGTTGAATATATGACTATGGAAGCATCAAGTTCACACATGTGTTTCCCCCCCCCCACACCCTTCCATCACCCACGCAGCCTGCCACCCAGCCTCTATGTTTTTTCCCCATTTTTCCCTGGTCCTGTAATGAAGATAGGTATTTCATCATGTGAGGCCACGGATTCTATATAAACGAATTTAAGGGGATGCATGTATATTGCTTTTGCAAGGGATGATGCTCGCATTGTTGGGCGAGCTGCGGCCCGGGAGTGGATTGGTAACTATTCATGTATGTAAAAACGTCATCTATGTATAGAATTATTGTTTTCCTGCTTGGCCAACGCTGATTTAGTGTAAGTGGAAGTATCTGGATGCCAAAGGCGGTTGAAGAATACTGATATATTAATTGCTATCTCCCATATTTTTGATGCCTCCCCATTGTGACGTGCGTTTGAATGGGTGGCTACTGTGAGCCGTAAGATGAGAATCTTCAATGGTGAAGTTGTGAAGGTCAAACTGTGGGAAGGAGGGAGGGCCAAGCCATAGAGCCCACAGCATTATTAAAATGAATAGAATAAGACCTGTATAAAGACAATGGTTCTGAAAATAGTCTTTGAGACAATACATACAGTACAATGGAACATTTATTTAATGGGACCCTGCACTCTATTAAAATGAATATGCAAATTATAGATATATAGATAAGTCTTATGGGAAGATAATATGACAATAGTCCTGTACAATGGAATTTATATTCCCAATGATATGCAAATTAGACCATTGAAGAGAAAGGGGCTGATGGATTGATAAAGTGGTCGTGTAGCTGTGTAAGTGTGACACCTATTCCTGCTTATTCATTCTAGGTGAGCCACGCAGTTTGCAATAATATGAGAAGAAGTGAGAACGGAAGCCCATCACAGTCAGGGCTGGAGGTGTCTGTTGATGCAGTGCGTTGGGCGCGGGCAGTACAGGTAAGATGTGGCGCCAGCCCGTTATGGAAGATTGGTGAAATTTGTCTGAAAGTTTGTTGCTCATGAGAGCATGGTGGCAGCTTTAGCAGCACATTTTATAGTGTGCATGCAGGATAGAGGAAGGGGGAGTGGGGTTTTATGTGATTCGCTGATGGCTAATTGGTAAGCCACCTGAATGGGTGTTCACCTAACACGATATAAAAGGAAGTGAGACACAGACCAAAACCATGAGATCAACCTCTAAGCCTTGCTGAAGCCAGGTTAGCTGTCCACGCGAAACATGTCGGCGAGTTTCTGAAATGACGTTTTTAATTGTGATTTCTCACCTCTGTTACAATTGTCACCTGCTGCAAGAGGTGTCACAAGGTGGCCATATTGTTCTGTGTCCAGGAGATTAGGGACTACTGCCCAGTAGTAGGCTTGGGATTCCCTTACTGGAGCTAGTACATTGCTATAGATATAAGGCCTCCTGTGAATATATGGTCGCTTCCACCGACTTGATAGTAGAAAGGGAGTTGTTCCCTCTTCAATGCAAAAAGGGTTAATGATGAGGTTCAGAGATCAGGTTTATAAATAGTGAGTATAGAATTAAGAGTTATATATAAAAAAAGTTACGTTTTTAGTGTTTAACAGACTGAGAACTGATAGAGTTTAAGTTGCCTAAGCGGCAAAATAGTAAATATAGTGATTCAAAGTCACTCTCTGTCTCTTGCGAGATTCCCAATTTTTTTGGAGAATATGGGACTAGTTTTGGTGAACAGGAATGTTCAAGTGGGGAATCTAGAATGGCATGGGCTTTTAGAGCAGAAAATGTAATTAGGATATTTTTTTCACAGGAAGCTAAGTAGTATTTTCTAAATCAACAATTCCAATTGAATTGAACTAACATCCCATATCGCCTTCCAGAAATTAAATAAAACGTCCAAACAACAAATTCGGGCAGCTGGGGAAGTACCAGTCCTAGAGAACATATTATACAACAACAAATTGTGGTATAGAGGATTACTATTAGCTGAGACCAAATACACTTTTAGAAGATCCATTTTATCAAGGGCTGGGAAAAACTACTCACGGAATCTCCTCTGAATTATGAAATAACTGTCAGAATATTAAAGAATTTCATCAATAAATTAAGTGAACAACTAATCAGGAGATAGGAGATTAGTAAATATCATTCGGCCCATCCAGATTTCCCTGAATTAGAACAAAAATTACAGCGAAATATAAGAATCACTGAGAAGAATATTCAGAACAATGTTAAAGCAATTAAATCCCCTATTGTTGAAATACCCTAAGAGGCATTCCAGTGAGGCTGATACATTTACTGTGCAGCGTACTCGAATTGTTAATAAAGCTTGAAATGGTCAATTAAACCAATCCTGTGATTGCTCGCCTCGCCCCCGGTATCACCCTGTGTCCAGGTCCTCACTGTCTGGTGAATGGCTTTCATATTGCTCTTCTCACCTGATGCATCAAGTCCATCATATCAGTTACAACATAAGGTTTTTCCCCACATGGACATTCTGATGTATCCACCGCGTCCCACCATAAATTGTCCCCTGATAGATGAGGTCTCACCTCTGGAAAACGGACCCGACCCTCATGGGGACGGGCACTGCATCAGGAGGGAATGAACAAATGGAGGCCACACATGAACAGGAGTCTCTCCCTTCACTCTATCGGATTACAGACACAGGCGAGTGCGGCTCCCAGAGAGGGGCCCTCATCTATCAGACAATAATGCAATATCCTGTGATGTGTTGGGAACACCCTGTCATGGCCGTTCCTAACTAAACATGCACTCAGGCGTGGAAGAGGAAAAATTCCTCCCTCCCCATCACCAACAACCACTTACTATCGGGCTGCCCCCCTCCCTTAATGATTAAGCACACTTTCGTTGTCTGGGTTATTTTAGTAACATTTTCACCTTTATATATATATATATATATATATATATATATATATATATATATATAAAATGTATTTTTTCCCATTTAGTTTTGTTCTTTTTAAAACCCCTTCCTGGGGACCGCATAAATATGGCTCTAAACTTTGCCTTCTAAAAAGCCATAATTTTTTTTTTTTTCCACCTCATGAAGAGAGGGCTTTTTTTTTTGCGGGGCAAAAGGCTTTCCATTGGGTGTTTCAATTACCTTTAAAATACGGGGGGAAGGCAAAAAAATTCCAAGGGGGGACAAATTTAAAAACTTACTTTCCCATGTTTGGGGAGTTTTATTTTTGGGGCGTTCAATCTTCTTAAAATAAAAAGGTTCTCTGTTTTTCACAGGTTATCCCACCGCCATTCCCAAACTGTGGGGTTTCCGTTATTTTTTGGTACCGAAAAAATTTCCAAACATTTTCTTTTTTTGATATTGCGAGCGCCCCATTTGTGTGACCAAAAAACTTTTTGGCAATAACACCTCGGACTCATGAGGGAGCTTTTTTTTGTGGCTTAGTAACTTTTATCGCACGTTTTGGGAATGCCGCGACTTTTTTGATCATTTCTATTTCCCAATTTTTTGGGGCGTAAATGACCAAAAAACGCAATTTTGGTGTTTGGAATTTTTATCTTTTACGGTGTTTACGTACAGGAAAAAAATGTTAATTTTTGTAATCGGACTTTTTCGGGGCCGATATACCAAAAAAAGTGTCCTTTTTTTTTATTTAATTGTTTTTATTTGCGAAATGGGGGGGAGATTGGAACTTTTAATACTTTTTTTAACACTTTAAAACTGTTTATTTTTTTTGCTTTAACATTGAGTCCACCTAGGGAACTTCACCACTAGGGGGCGCGATGTTATTACTGCCTATTGCATTTACATAGGACTCAGTGATTTCAAACCTTTTTTGAGCCGCGGCACAGTTTTTACACTTTAAACAATCCCGGGGAGAACCCCAAACAAAAATGGCACCAAAATGACACTAAAACAGTACATATTAAATATAGTTATAATACGACTTCTAAATGTATTTATCCTCACTCAGGGCCTCTTTCGATGAACACAAAAAGGGATTTCTGGGAGGAATGGTGGAAAGGTCACACCGAAGCTCTTCCTCAACAGTCTCAGTCTCTCCTGTTTTGTAGTTTTTATCGCAGTCAAGTTGAGAAGACCTGCTCACATAGTATGTGGTTGAAAATGGAGCAATGTAAAAATAGCTTTGTTGGCCAGAATGGGGAACTCCGTGGCAACAGATAACCAAAAACTGGTCTATAGGAGATCAGCATACTTTTGCTTTTAAACCGCGATCCTTGATTCAGTTCATTGATTTCCTCATCTCCGTTAAGTCATGTCCTTGCAGCAACGGATATTGAGCTTGTGTGGGTTCCTAACCAGTCAAGGGATTCTGGAAGGCTGAAGATGATATATAAAACGGACAAATTTCTCATCAAGAGTTTTCAAATGTCTTACCAATCACCTCGCACATGGCAGCAGTGTTGCCTTTTGCAGTTTCTCGGTGAGCGGGTACATCTGTAGGTTGCTCCTGAACATGTTGTTGCCAGTGCTGCACCTCTAAACGGAATCCGTTCATTTTATCAGTGCTTGTATGCAGGTTTTTCATTTCGGTCCTTGCATCGTGTGTTTCTGTTCATTCAGATATTGAAATATTTCAGCAAGGTATGCAGCTTGTACACCAATCATTCACTTGCAAGCAGCTTTGAATAAATCGGACCTCTCGTTTGTCAGAAAATATTTTAAAGTTCCTCTCGCAACTCATACATAATCGGGCCCAGACTTGCGAGTGACAGCCACCCGGACCTCCGTGTGGAGCAATAAGGATTTTATGTTCAGCTCCCCATTTCTGTGACTCTAAGACGCAAATAAGCGACAGTCGCAAGGGTCCGTTTAGCGTCTTCACAAAGTTCACTTTTATGCGGCACAAACATCATCCAACACAGGAGCTAGATCTGCTTGGTAAGGTCTTTGCAAACGAGGGTCACGTTGCAAGAAACAGTGGGTAACAAAGAACATCTGGGTTTCTTTCTTTAACATTACTTACATAGCACTTTGATGCGCACGCCATGGCTGCGCTCCTATAGTTGCAGACACCCTGTGAAGTTTCTCCCATTAAGCCCACTTTTTATCAAGATTTTCGATGTGAAACTGGAATATTACCTCTCCTGTTTGATTTTGATGGCAGTGCCTTGCAAAAATAGGAAGTTATCTCTAATGGCTTCTCCATCCACACAAAACGAACATTGGCCAACAGATGACATTGTCCACTGATATCCGTCGACTCATCCAAGTTTGAAGGCAAAATTTCCTTACTGATGCGCCCACCTTTTCAAAAACAACCAAGTTTCAATGTCCGCAGACATGTATCAATCCTGCTTCTGGGCATTTGTGATATCAGAGCAGAGGCACTTTAGCTATCTCTTGGCTGCGTCAAGGGCCAAGCATCTCATTTACATGCTTTACAACGGCTGGCGAGTTTTATGTTTCTGCCACACAGTGTGGGACTTTTTTTGATTTAGCTATGAGTTCAGCAACAAGGTAGCTAGCTTTGAGGATCTCTATTTACCTTTGCTTTTCTCAAAAAAGTTGCCCCTTTCTCATGGGCTTGTAAGTAAGCGTTACAAAATACTCCATCGGCCTTGTTTTGAACGGAAGGGTGTTTCGTTTGGTGATCGTTTTTAGCCCCGTAACAGGATTATTGACGGACAGATTGGAGCCGTTTTCCGCGCCGGATTTGCGCTTCAATACGGCGCCAATCCACGGAGTCATTATGGTTAATGCCACATGTATCATAGAGAAAAACAGTGGATTCTGTCGCTCCTCCCAGATCGGCAAAAATCCGCCACGGGGGGAGAAAGTGACATGCTCATTATTTACGGCGCGGAAGCGCCGTATCAATGCATTGTCATATGGGGGGCGGGGGAGCGGAGCCCCCGGCCGCGATCCGGCCAGCCCCACGTCCCGGCTCTTTTCACGGCGGATTTGTGCGCTCTTTACGGCGCACAAATCCGTCGTGAATAAGCCGTGTGAAAAGGTCCTAAGCTTGCTTGGCTCCATGGCGCTATGGTTAGCTTACTCACCCAAACACCATGGCACAGTGGTGTTGGTGCTGATCGCTTCACCAGTGAAAGTATAATCCTAATGAAAAGATAGACTTTCACTGTATTGCATTGAAGCTCACCGTCTTGTCTTTTTTCTTTTGTCGACCTCTCATATCTAGGGCCTTCTTCTAGGTCAGATTGTGTCACAGGGTCCTGTTCGGCTTTTGACTTTTCCATTCTCAAATACTTCTCCATCATGTGAGATAGTAGTGCGCTGCCACACATAAAATAGAAGGTATTTACATATCTGCCACACTTAAAGGACCTCTGCCATGGCATATTACTGCAATATAAAGGGGTAAAGAGAAGTTCTATGGCCATTAGGCCCATGAGTACAAGGACCAAGCTCATTATACTCAGCATATGAGCTGGTACTTGTAGTACTCCAGCCTCATGGCCATAGTATTTCTCTTGTTATATGGAGTATACTGCTGGTGTTCTAAATAAGTACCATCTCATATCTGCTGAGTATTTCTGACAACAGTTCATATAATCAGCAAAAGTCATAATGAGCAAAAGTCATTAATCTGTTATAGCTGTTGCTGACTTAATGTTTATACACAGCATTATTGGCGGGCATTACCTTGGCGACGGGGCAGATGCAAGAGTATCTCCCGCTCTCAGGATAGGCGCGGGCCTCCCGGTGTCGTCATTATAGTCGTGCGCGTGTGCAAAGCTAGTGCATGTGATATTGTACCACGGCTCTAACTGTAGGAAGCGTGAGCTGCGCATCGTCGGCGCATTGCCGGGGAACATAAAAACACAGGGGCACAATAGTTTGGGGAACTTTCCCAGCGGCACACCCGATCATGTGTCGCGGCACATTAGTGTACCGCGGCACACTGGTTGAAAATCACTGACATAGACAATGCATTAGGCTGTGCTAAGATGGCGATTTCCCCACTTCCTGCCTTGGGGCCAAAAGTGGGGCAAACGGAAACATGGCAGCCATGGAACCTTCACAAGGCTCCCAGCTGCCATGTTAGCCCATCGGGACTCAGCGATCTCACAGCTGATGTCCCGATCCAAGTGATGAACGGGGCGCGACACCGTTTTTCATTCATTTAGACGCTGCGGCCAACTTTGCTGGGATTAGCTGCAATCCTGCTTACCGGCTCTATGACGTACTCATATATCACAGGTCGGTGAGGGCTTAACAACACAGGCAGTGCCCAGATTGTGGATCAGATCAGTTCTATCGTATTTGTAAGTTAAGGATATGTTCACACGGCGTCTTTTTAGTCTGTACTTTGGGGCATTATTGTGCTGCAGTACACCCTGAAGTATGGACTGTAACTACGGTGATCACAGTTCTCATAGACAGCTATGATTACCCTCCGCCTTCCCTGACGCGTACTGCATGCCGGGTGGAAGAAATGACTTCTCCGCTGAGGGTAATGAAGGTGAATGGGGACGCCCCCCTAGTGCTTTAGGAGTACACGCTGGCCAGTACGTACTTCTACAACATCCGGGGTCTCGCGGTGCGTACAGTACACTCTGAAAGACGCCAGGTGAACATACCTTGTGTTAAATTCAGAACAGGTAGGATTTTTAAGCCAAAAATCTTATACGTGCGACACCTCGGAACATGGTTTACTTTATTCCACTCAAATCTGTAGGAAGAGAGTCTGGTGGCGCATGTGTGAGCGGCTGCAGTGTGTAGCATGCAACGCTGCCTAAAGAGGGTGGGAGAGCCCGGCTGTGACCGGAAGGTACGCGGCCCGGGCGATGCCTACATTTGTACATTCTGCCCCACAGACTCATCAGATTAGTGCAGGTATGTAACACACATATATATATGTAACATATATAGATACCTGTACAATGGCATCAGCTGCAGGGGGGACGTCTGTGTTCAGAAGCAACAGAGCGTCCCCCCTGTGTTACATACATGCACTAATCTGATTAGTCTATGGCTGTAGAATCTACATGCTGGGACTTGTAGTTCCTCATCAGCTGACTTAGGATGCTAATATTGAACCACAAGGCCCAGTATGCTACCACCCCACCCCACCCCCCCCCCCCCCCCCACCAGTGTGTGTATATTATAAAATAAACTATATATTACATTTTGTATTTTTAAGGGGACAATCCACAGCAGATATAAATCTTCTTCCATTCCATCTATGGTTTGTCACTTTTTAACCACAAAAATTAGTGTGTGTGATGGTTTTTATATATATATAGTATATTTATATATATATATATATTTTTAATGGCACACTTTATGTGTACTATTGTACACCGTTTTTTATTAAATGTGGGTTGGGGGTTTCTATTGGTACCCTGTGTGTATATGTGTGTTGTACTGGTGGTATCTGTAATGTGTTGGTTTCTTTATGTGTATACCGTGTTATAAGGGGTTTTTTATATGTGTATCTGTACGGTGTGTGTATACTATGTGTGTATCCTATATGTATACTGTATGTGTATCTATACTGTGTGTACACTATATGATTTTATATTTTTTTATACTTGTATTGTACTGTTTGTGTTTCCGGTTCGTACTGTGGTTTCTAGGTTTATCTTATGTTGTTATTTTGGTTTATTTCTATTGTAACTCTTGAGTTCTTTCTTTTGTTTACTATGTGTGTGTACCCCGGGGTTATTTTTGGGAATGTGTTGTAACTGTATGTATACTTGGTTATTCTTGGTGTATCTGTACTAATTTTGTGAACTTTTGTGTGTATTGTACTGTGTGTTTCTGTCTTTTTGGGGTACCCCTTGAATATTTGTACTTTGTGTATACCCTGTATGTATCTGTACTGTGTGTCTATACTGTGCTTGAATCTGTACTGTGGGGTGTTCTCTCTGTGTATACTGGTTATCTGAATTTTTGGGGTGTATACTGTTTGCTGTATGTGTGTTACCCCGGGGTGTCTATCTGTGTTTTCATCTGGTGTGTGTTCGCCTGTGGCATACTGTGTGTGTATTTGCACTGTGTGTGTATCTGTACTGTTTATGTGTACTGGTTTAACTGTATTATATGGTAATGTATGTGTATCTTATTTTTTTGTTCTTGTGATGTGGGTATCTGTACGTTATAACGTGTGTGTATCTGTACTGTGTGTATGCTGGGTCCATCTGTACTGTGTGTATACTGTGTATCTGTACTGTGAGTATACTGTGTGTATATACTGTATGTGTTTGTATAGTGGAAATTAGGTTATTTTATGTTGTTGTTCCTATGGATTAACTTGGTGATTTAAGTTTGCAAATTTAATGAGACAAAATGGCCGAGCCTTCCATCTTGTTCTACGCCTTCCATCTTGTTCTACGCCTTCCATCTTGTTCTACTCCTTCCATCTTGTTCTACGCCTTCCATCTTGTTCTACTCCTTCCATCTTGTTCTACGCCTTCCATCTTGTTCTACGCCTTCCATCTTGTTCTACTCTTGTCTACCCTCATCTGTTCTACTCCTTCCATCTTGTTTTACGCCTTCCATCTTGGTCTACGCCTTCCATCTTGGTCTACGCCTTCCCTCTTGTTCTACCCTTCCTCTTGTTTACTACACCCTTTCCTTTTCTCTATCTTGTTCTACGCCTTCCATCTTGTTCTACTCCTTCCATCTTGTTCTACGCCTTCCCTCTTGTTCTACGCCTTCCCTCTTGTTCTACGCCTTCCCTCTTGTTCTACGCCTTCCCTCTTGTTCTACGCCTTCCCTCTTGTTCTACGCCTTCCCTCTTGTTCTACGCCTTCCATCTTGTTCTACGCCTTCCCTCTTGTTCTACGCCTTCCATCTTGTTCTACGCCTTCCATCTTGTTCTACGCCTTCCATCTTGTTCTACGCCTTCCATCTTGTTCTACTCCTTCCATCTTGTTCTACTCCTTCCATCTTGTTCTACGCCTTCCATCTTGTTCTACGCCTTCCATCTTGTTCTACGCCTTCCATCTTGTTCTACGCCTTCCATCTTGTTCTACGCCTTCCATCTTGTTCTACGCCTTCCATCTTGTTATAAAGCTCTTCCCTCTTTGCTCTACGCCCACCCCTCTTGTCTACGCCTACCTTCCCTCTTGTGCTACGCCTTCCATCTTGTGCTACGCCTTCCATCTTGTGCTACGCCTTCCATCTTGTGCTACGCCTTCCATCTTGTGCTACGCCTTCATTTTGGGGTTCTATTATTTGTTCCACCCCTTCCATCTTTTTAAAAGCCTTCCATTTTTCTACCCTTCCACTTTTTTTAACGCTTCCATCTTGTTCTAGCCCCCTTTTTC
>JAODAL010061592.1:0-20233 GCA_025379985.1 Phyllomedusa bahiana | reverse complement strand
ACCAATCCAAGAACCTTTGGGGTTGCAGTCATACACAGCCGCTAGATGACAGGGGCCCGTGTGGCCCCCCGAGTGACCCCCTGCTGCACTCCCCTTGCTTGCTGCGCCTGCTCCAGAAAAATGTTTGTGCCCTCCCACCCGCGGGTGAAGACCCGCCCCTCTCTGTCTACATCTTTTTGTTCAAAATGTACAGACACTTTTTTGATGAAGATACTGATAGATAAAAAACCACACCCTTTTTTTGACCCCAAATAAACCCCACTAAAAAGCTTGGGAAACCCCTTGGTAAAAATTCGCTCACAAAATGGGCAGGAAAAATTGCTTGATGTCCCCTTTTAAAAACTCTGTGTATTTTATAAATAAAAAGCACAAACAGGCTTAAAGGAGTTGTTCATTACGAGCTTTCAGCTGCATGTCCGGTAAGTTGAACTGAGGGGCGTGCTTTTGTCCTGTCTCTTCTGCCCCCCTTTTCCCCCCCCTCCCATCAGCACACAGGCAGCTACGAAACTTCTATAAGGGGGGGGGGAGGGGGTTTGTTTCCAATTTCACCCTGTTTTGTGCCTGCCTGGGTCTGTTGCAGGAGAGGGCTGATCTATAGTTAAGAGGAAGGGGGAAGGGTGGGCAAAAAAGGCAGGGGGGGTGCTGTGTTCCTATACCCCCTGTTATTAAAAGTCTCCACATCTCCGCAACAAAAAGGGGGTTTTTACTATACTCGGGTTCTCACTAATACAGGAGAGCTAAAGTATTCCTCCCCCTGATCTTATATATTGTAAGTCACATTTCCCAAAGACATATCATATTATGTAACAACAGGGGGCACTGCTGTCACTCAACTGTGTAGAGAGCAAAGGGGAAAACAGGCACACACAGGGGTTAAACCAGGGATAAAAGGCACAGACTCCCAAATCCTCCCCCCCCCTCCAGAAGCATTCTGGCGGGGGGGGGCTCTCTGCTCCGACCCGTCTTAAAGGGATGGTCATTCAGACCCGAACCAGTAAGATAAGGATCAACAGTCCTGCTATGAGATTTGGGGAGCTGTGTAGTAATACTAACAGGCTAGCCAAAATCAGTAGGACATTTGTAAGAACATAATTGCAAAGCTGCTTGTTTTTTTAAAGATCTTTTAAATTAAAACCCAACATTGAGCGAGACAACCCTTTAAATTAATTTTCAGATATGAATTATGCACAGAATTTCTTCGTGGGGGTAAAAACAAATTTTTTCTTTATGACACAACGCAGGAAAAATGTTTAATTTAAACCCCCGGATGAAAAATTGCGCAAAAAGTTGAAACCAAAAAACTAGTAGCTTTGTAGCGTGACAATTGGTTTTTTTTTTACCCCCACACAAAAGAGAAAAAAATTTGAAATTAAAACCTTTCCTTTGTGAATTAGCTACGGAAAAATGTAATATTTTTGGCTTTGAAAATGACGGTTTCTTGGGTCGCACACCACAAAACAACGTTTAATTAACCCCGGATGTAAAGCGAAATAGAATTGAGCACCCCAAAAATGAAGTGGTATTTGCATTGAAAAAACGCTGTTTTTTAAATGAATAAAAAGGGAACTGGTTAGTCCCACTTGGATATTGATGTAATGCAGCTGCGGGCGCACACTGGATTTCAGATCCAATATCCAAAAAATCAAAATAGAACTTAAAAACATCTCGAGACAAGCTGAGAACCCCCAAAAATCGCTGTATAAAAATCAGTTCTTCAGTAAGACATCACAATCGCCGCGGCACACCTTTCCCCGTCAACATGAGAGGAGTGGAGCCCGCGTCCGCCCGGCTTATATATGCGGTGAATCACAGAATCCCGCCCGGGCTCTGATGGTTCTCCTGCCATGTCATGCAGGGTATGCCCTTCTTTCCCCCCAGAGTGCTTGCCCCATGGCGCCATGTGCTCGCAGCCCCTTTTATCAAACAAAAGCACACTTCGTTCACCCGAAATCCCCCAAACTTCAAAATTTGTTCGAAACCCAAGTTTTCCCGAAAAATTTTAAACGAATTCCACTTCGTTAGAATCGTTTCCCCATCTCTATCATAGCATCAAACACAGCACACACCAAGGGAGGACCACCAAAATGAGAAAAAACCCTGAGACCCCCCTTTTATCAACTCAGGGGCCCCCATTGAAAAAAAGGATTATGGGGCGGACCAGGGAACCCCCAAAAAAACTCCGCAGCGAGTTTCTCCATGACAAAAATTTGAAATCTTTTCTGTATGGGAACTCCCAACATGTCAAAGTGACCTCCTGTAGTACCAAAATTTTATTCTCCCCCGTTAGGGGAGTTAGAATCTACACCTGAAACCCAAAAGGGAGACACAAATGAACAAGTTCAAACACAAGGGCTTAGCAACAACCATATTGATAAAACTGGGCAGCAGCACCCGAATCAATCATGGCATTACATGCAAAGAGTCTTGGAAAACTAGAAACCAGGTTACGGGTACAAAAAATTGTTATTTACATTAGGATGTACCTGTACATGCCGAGATACCTTCTGTAAATCGCTCCGATGCTTGATATGACCGTTGGGGTGACTTGTGTCTAATCGGACAGTCTCTCAGGAAATGGTCGGGTTTCCACAATAGAGGCACAAAGCATATCTCCAACCGGTGTCTCCTCCCTGTGGCATCAGATGTGAAACCCAACACCATGTGGTTTCTTCTCCAGAAAACTGAGGGAAGATGTGACGAAGGTGGCAGGAGGAGAATTTTAAAGAAGGAAGAAGGAGGTGTAACAGGAAAAGTCTCCTGAGCTGAAAAGTCCGACCCCCCCTTTCTTTTCCCTTCATGTCTCCCTTAATCTTCTGTCGAAGACACATTCCAGAGTCATAAAGTCCACTCAGCCGTCTCGGAGTTGGGTGGCTGACCATGGCAATCTTTTAACCGCATCCGAGAGCCCTTGTATGGAAAAGGGGTCCTTCAAGGTTTGTCTAACCACCCAGTCAACGTGCACCGATTGGCGAACTCGGTACAGGTAATCATCGGCTGAGCGGTGGCCTGTGCTGAATAGAAAGCCAAATTTATGGCTTCGGCCCATGCCACCCAGGTGGGGAATATCATAAAACCTGACCTAAGCTAAAAAAATTGTCCACTGATCTCCACTCAGGGGCATCAGAAGGTATATCTAATGCCCAAATCCTGAGGTGGCCCGGAGGAGAGACAACAACATGCCACTCTTTCAGTCCTCAGTGGGAAAATTAGATGAGCGAAAAAATAAACTACAAGATACCCTTAAAGGTTCGGTACCTGTCAGGATTCCCGGCAAAGCGTCCAGGTAAAGCATCTAGATTTAATGACGTTAGGATCCACAAACATATGGGCAGGTAGGGACACAGACGGGTCAGAAAGTCCGGGTACCGGTTATTATGTAATCCAGAATGCAGCTAGACTAGATTTATAATCCCTGATGCCAAGCCCTGAAGCTGAGTTGCCAACTCGTCCAGCGATCGGTGGACCGACAGTCGGAAACTCATATTTAATCGCCGGAGAGTTGACTTGGTATGGGCCTGCTAAATGTAAGGACCGGTCAGGGACACACTCCAGACACAGACAATTGGGCCTGACAACTGGTCCCAGCCCCTGTCCCTGCCTTTTGGGGAGACCCAACTCCTTAACATGCCACCCCAAACAGACAGACTCAAGGCTACACTGAGCAAGTGCACAGACAGAGACAAACAAAACAAAGACACAAAAGCCGTAGTCGGACTCCGAGTCAGTAACTGGGCGGTGCAGCGCGGTACCAAAGTCCGTGAGGCAAAGAGAAACGGGTTCAAGCCTAAGGCCAGTAAAACAGTCCTGAGACACATTAACAGATTACAGAGGCAGAAGGATAGTCAGAAGGCAAGCAAAGGTTCAGGTAACAACAACGATCAGAAGGCAAAAACCAGGCGTACTACAGGGAGCAATACCTATAGCAGGCAAGGGGAAGAGGTATAACAGCCCTTAAATACCTGCCAGAAACAAAAGGAATGAAGGTAATAGTGGACCGTAATCAGAAGACCTGATAGAGCAAAGGGCTGTCAATAAACAGAAACAAACAGGACAAGCTTAACCAGTTGGAGTGCTTGGAAGATTCCTGACTCAGACGTGCATTGGCCAGGTATCAATCAAGCATGCGGAGAAAGACCAAGTTCCACTAGAAAATGCAATAGTAAGGTGTTTATTTCAGCAAACCATGGCTTTCGCCGCAATGTCCGTGGCCGGCGACCAGAGCCAAAAGCCGGGGGTGTGTCAGACACAATCATGACAGTATTTTTAAAATTTTCTATGTTTCCTTCTATGTTTTTACAATATCCTAAAATATTACAGTATTCATACCTCCACTACACAAGAGTCAGTGTAATCATGCATAGGTTTGTGCCCTGTAAATAGGTCTAGCTGTCATTTCGTCATCACGGAACAAGATTACAATAAAGGGTAACATCAGGTGTAGCACTGGACATAGATGACACAGGACCCATCATTGGTAGTAAGTGAGGGAGACAGCTCCTTTCCCCTCCTTTATTGTATTGTTACCATTTAACATGTTACTTGACAACCTCATAACACACTCCACAGCAAACAGGATGTTTTTAAAGAGGACCTGTCACATAGGTTATGCCCCCCTTGCTGAGGGCAGACCAAGCTAGTGACAGACATGCTGTTTCCAGCGCTGTGTCCCCTATTTCGTAAGGATGCTGTAGTTTTAGAGTATTTAGTGCTCAAATCTGCAGTTTTCAGCCAGAAAAGAGTCATAAAAATAGTCAGTTTTTTTCATGCCCCACCCACCTGAGACTAGCATTTGGTGGGCGGGGCTAACACCTGCTCATGAATAAGATTTGAGCATTAAATGCTCTGAAACTACAGCCTCTTACAGAATAAGGGGCACAGTCTGGGAACAGCAGTCGACACTGGCTTGTGCGTCCTCAGCAAAGAGGCATAACCTGTGTGACAGGTTTCCCTTTAAATAAACATTTACATGTAATTGATGGACTGTGGATAAATTATCTTTATTTATACAGGAAACAACATATTCTGAAGTGTTATAACGGGGAAGTAACCAAGAAGAAATCATAAAAAATGTAATCAAAGAAAGATCAATAAATATTAAGACAATTAGAAGACAGGTATCTTCATATGGCCTGCAATCCAAGTAGACTGGGAAGAGTGACAACAGGTTCATGGTCTTAACATTGCCTAGAGTAACCTTTGGGTTGGCACGGCAATATAAATAAAATGTCATGGACCTCTCAACCATTATTTGAGCCAACACTAATATCAAGTGCAGGATGTGACAAGATTAGTTAGTTAAGGACAGAATGGAGTGGAGATAATAGTCACAAGGTCAAATTGTGTCTAGTCCATAAATTATGATATATATATATATATACACTCACCGGCCACTTTATTAGGTACACCATGTTAGTAACGGGTTGGACCCCCTTTGCTTCAGAACTGCCGCAATTCTTCTGGCATAGATTCAACAAGGTGCTGGAACATTCCTCATGTTCAAGAACCAGTCTAGAAGAATTCCAGCTTATGACATGGCGCATTATCGCTGCTGAAAGTAGCCATCATAATGTTGGGTTACATTGTGGTCATAAAGGGAAGGACATTGTCAGCAAAAATACTCATGTAGGCTGTGGCGTTGCAATACGATGCTTCAATTGTTACCAAGGGGCCCCAAAGAGTGCGCAAGAAAAATATTCCCCTCATCCATGACACCACCACCACCAGCCCTGAACCGTTGATAACAAGGCAGGATGGATCCATGCTTTCATGTGTTGACAGCCAAATTCTGACCCTACCATCCGAATGTCGCAGCAGAAATCGAACGACTCATCAAGACCACCAAAACAACTACAGGTATACACCTAGAATAAAGATACATAAAACATAACATTTTAATAAAAATAAATAAGAATTGAGAAGAAAACAAAAACATCCCTCAAATGTAACCCTATCAAAGACCTGTCTGCCTCAAAAAAAGGGAGTATCCGCCCAATAAGGGTCGCCCCCCACACTGAAACATCTAAGGAAAAAACAAAAAGATGTATGCAATAAATATAACTCACGTCCCTTAAATGATGTGAAAAACAGGGCTGGTAAGATAGAGGACTGGGTCACAGATAAGTCATGTAACAGATCCCCGCTATCTGCATAACTGAGACAGGTCCAGAGCAGTAACAAATTCAGTGAATCACAAGCCACATATTATAGCAAGCAAATAGACCCAATTAGTATCAGCCATTAGCACCTTTGACTAACCACAGAGCCCTGTAATGCAAACGCCCAAAAAAAAAAAACAAAAAAAAAATAAACACATGTTACAAAGGTTTTATTAGAACTACAAGTCCGGCATCAATAACCGGAAAATGCCCCTCGTGCAAGTGCAGTACGAGGTGGGAAAAACAAACAGTTAAATAAACTACATAGACCAGGATGCAAATGCCGCTGTCCACCACGGCCGCATTCCTCAGCAGCGCCGACGCACATATAAAGACTGCCAAATCGCAGAACAGAGCGAGTCTTGAATAACAGAAAATAAACATACAACATGGCAATGAAGGCGCTAAGCAGTATTTTTATAATTATAAAAAGCGAGCCTATAGAGCAAAATATTTTGTATGCAGCTAACATTGCATATTGTGGATAAACCAATAAAATGATCAAACATAAGAATCCCTATAAGATACTATAGAGTTACCAATAGGTAATATACAACGTGGTATGATCATACCGAGAATATTCTAATAATACTGAACCAAAGTTAGAAAAAAAAAAAAAAAATATACGTTGTTGGCAGTAACAAAAGGCGCTATATAGTGTACTATCGATATATAAAAAAAACAAGCCCATAGAAGCAGGATACTTATGTCAACTAACCAGTATGAATGTTAGTAATAGACCCAGTAAAAGGTCCCCACACGAAGGTCCAATGAGGAACTCAATAGATAAGTAGATGTTCATGATCTATAATCACGTAGCCAAAATAATGGCTTGATTGATACTGAATTAAAATAAAGCAAATAAGTATTTAACATACAAAGATAATTTCAAATAAAATGAGAATTGAAAATACTTAGAAGATACAATAAATAATGGAGCATACCATGCAACACCATACACATATATACTGATGATGCATAAATATGTAATATTTAGTGAATTGAACAATTTGCTAAATGAATGGAGCAAAGGAACAAAAAATCATTGAGACCCCATAGGCTTCAATGATTTAAAGATTGAAGATCCAACGGGTTCCCCGTTGTAATAGCTTCGATCAAAGTCTCCCCCCAAGTGAGAATGTGAGACACTTCGATTACAGAAAAGGATAAAGCAAATGGGTTATCAACAGTGGAAGGTATCATATGGCGTGAGACCGGAGAGTCCCGTTTATGTGTATATCCGCCAATATGTTCTAAAATACGGCGTCTTCAGTTTCACGTTTGTTCTTCCAACATACATGGACGGGCCATAGACAGGAACACTGATAATGGGCACCTTCTCTTTTTGCAATTTGCATAACTGTACATCTGAAAGGAACGCCCGTCGAAATACATGTGAATGATTTAAGACATCAATTAGCCCAGCATGCTTTACAACTCCCACATCTATATGTCCCAACTGTTTTGTATCAACCACATAGTGGAGGACGGGGAGGGGTATATAAACTATGTAACAGAGTCGATCCCCAGATAATTCTCCCTCTCCTGAATGGTAAATAGAGGGGGCTGGATCAACCAAATGGGATAAATATAAGGTCCTGGAGAGCAAAGGCCAAAAACTCCTGTATAAGAGAGCGAATCTGGAAAGACGCAAGATCAAAGGTGCCAATAATACTGTGACTCACAATTCTAATTACGCGAATGAAATCTGAAGAAATGAATTTCTATCAGTATCGCGTGCAAATGAGTATGCCTGAATTAAAACCTTTTTTGGTTAACCTCGCTCTAAAAATTCTTGTTTTTAATCGATCTGCTTCTTCTTTGTAATAGCTGTAAGGATGAGCAATTTCTGCGAGTTCTAATGTACAGCCCTTTGGATAAACCCTGTTTTAGGGAACGGGATGGAAACTCTCGCCATTTAAGAAGGTCTGTTTCCTGCAGTTGGCTTTCTAAAAATGGTTGTCTCCAAAATCCCATCATTAGATTTTCTTACCAATAAGTCCAGATAGTGCTAGCTCACACGGTCGGTTGATTTTCGAACGTGAACTTTAAACCTATCGAGTTTGACGTTTGTGAGGCCTCTCAGTAAAAGAGAGAAAGTTTGTTCTCTATCAATCCAGACCACAGTATGATGATTCAATCAATATAACTCCCAGAAAATGATACTTAACTAACAAAATTTTTTAATACAATTCTGAGAAGAACAGGTGCTCTCCACCAGCCCGGGAACAAATCAGCATATGTGGGAGCCACTGGGGTCCCCTCAAGCTGTGCCCTCCTAGCTGGTGTAGTACCGTTCTATCCATCAAAAGTGAAAAAGATTGTGTGTTAGTATAAACCGCAAGAGCTTCAATACAAAAGTATATGTGTGTCTGTAAGAAGGCACTCCTTGTGGCCAGGTAATATTCTACAGCCACCCAAACCTCCTTCATGGGGATGGAGCCTGTAGAGAGCCCAACGTCAATGCTGCATAACCATACGTCCTCCTCCACTATCATGCCATCCTATTTTAACAGCAGGTCAGTGGTTATCCATAATGTAACGAGGAAGGGAGGTAACGAATGGCGAAGTATTTTATCAACATAGAGACTCGCATTTGGGTCAGATTATTCATGCCTGAAATTATAGGTCTGCATTATAGGGGACAACCCCTTAAGAACCTTAGGAAGGCCCATAAAAGTAGTTACCTGAAGGGGTGCTGGAAATAAGAAATTGTACTCATTTGAAATCAATGATTTTAAAAGGGATAAACATCACCCAGAATACATTTGAGCTGGTACAGAAATTTTGTTGAAGGATTGGAGTCAAATAAAGCATAGCCTTGTTTGTATCACTCAATTGTAAGGCACATGTTTTGTTATAGTGCAAGATGGTTAAGAATGACAATATTCCCGCCTTTTGTCGCGGATTGAAGTAATAGAACTATCCTTTCCAGATTTTTAAGGGAAGAGTATTCATCTTGGTGAATTGAAACCTTCTCTGTCCAAATATCTCATTTTGTTGTATTTTCTCATACCGTCCACACACCATCTTAACAAACATTCGAATTGTCTCAGAAACTGGAAGGCATTTTAGTACTCTTGGGTCGACAAGAAGAAATGGACACAACGAGCCGATCTTTTCTCGTTGTCCTCCAGTAAAGTCCACCAAGGGGTTTTGGTATCCCCTTAAGATCGGTGGGAAATCCCACACCAAGAGATGCACAACTGGTCCTGTTCTCTTTTAATTTAAAAAACTTCTTCCATTTAATTTGCGAGCAAAACAAATTGATATCTCTGACCCACCCCAAAAAGATTCCATTTGAGTACCTAGCACAAATGAAAGACCTCTTACTTAGTACGGAAATTTCACCCGAGACAACCGCTCCTATCAGAAATATTGATAATATTCGTGGTAAGGGTAAGAAGGAGCTGACTAGGCCTTTAACCCCTAATATCCATTAATTGCCCGTCAGAATCGCTCTCTAAAAAAGAAGAAGGTGTAGGTTGGACCAATCTTTGATGTTGGAGGGAACTGCTCTGTTGTCAAAGGACAGCTGCTGTGGTAGATGGCAAAACACTAGAAACGAGATTGGACCAAAGGACACCGATTGAAGAATACAGGTATAATCGGCATTTACAGACTGTCACAATTCATTTCCCCACCTCCCCCTCCGCGATTGGGTTTGGGCGGCATCCATCGGGAGCGATTTTCCAGGGGAGAATCTAGTTAGATAAGGGAACCCTTTAAATGTACGATTTTGTGTACGACAAGATTCTGAATCATAGTGGTCTGTATCATATGGAACAGAAATATCTGTACCACTATTTATATTATTCAATGAAGGTCCTGGTTAGAGCTTCCAGACACTATATGCTAGTCCCGGTTTTCCGCTAAAAAACTCTCCAAATCGCGCTACGAATTGATTATGTTTTCTCTCCTGAGATGGATGTAAATTGTCATATTGTTTTTGGAAGTTCCCAGTTCTTTCTGGTTGAATTCCTGGTTCACTTTTACGTGTGAGCACAGTTCTCAACATGACCTTTAACGTTCGATATGCACTCTCTAAAATAATCATTTCCTTCATCCACTAGAATATCTAAAACGCAGGAAGAGGAAGTCCGCCTCCTGTTCCCAACTTCGCATTAATTCTGGGTTTCTAGATCTCATGCCGGGTACAATCGGGATCCTACAGCCCTTTCGGAACTATATTATTTTTGATATAGGTTTTCCAAGATTTAAGCTCTCCACACCAAGATTTAATGTACAATCGATATTTCACATTAAAATCCTTAAAAGTTGGGGACACAAAGGTAAATCACTTTTTTGAATACTAATCGTATTCTTTATTCAGAAAAAAAAACACCCTCCAACTCAGTCAGCCATTTATCACAACCAAGGGGTAAGGAGTGTGCCATAGAGACCCAAAAGGAGAATAATCCTAGAAAAAGGAAGGTACCACCTAGAAGGAGCACCTGAATATCGAAAACACAAACACGACCATGTACTCTACTTAAGCAACGATGATAGGTGTAGAGAACCCCGTTGATAAAATGAAATGGAAGTTCTTGTATACCAATACAATTTAAACCAAAACAACTACAGGTATAACACCTAGAAATAAAAGAAACATAAAACATAACTATTAATAAAATAAATAAGAATTGAGAAAGAAGACGAAAGAGACACCCTCAATGTACCCTATCACAGACCTGTCCTGGCCCTCAAAAATGGGGATAACGCCCCAATAAGGGGCGCACCCACAACTGGAACCTAAACTAACCCTGTCCCTAGCTACTGTTTTAGATGAAAAAAAGAAAAACACATATACCACAAATTGGAGTGCACAAACAAAAAAAGTCTGTGATAAATAAACAATACAACAGACAATATACGTTTGATGTTCAAATAAATACTATGAATTGATGATGCGTCATGGGAAGATGATCAATAACGCATAAAATTCCAATATTCCAACGCTTTTCCCCCCTAGATACTGGGGTTCACAGACCGGCAACTTTTTTTTTCCCAATCTTCTACTGTCCAATTTCGATGAGCTTGGGGCAAATTGGAGCCTCAGTTTCCTGTTCTTAGCTGAAAGGAGTGGCACCCGGTGTGGTCTTCTGCTGCTGTAGCCCATCTGCCTCAAATGGGCTACAGCAGCATTCAGAGATGCTCTTCTGCCTACCTTGGTTGTAACGGGTGGCTATTTGAGTCACTGTTGCCTTTCTATCAGCTCGAACAGTCTGCCCTTTTCTCCTTTGACCTCTGGCATCAACAAGGCATTTCCGCCCACAGACTGCCGCTCACTGGATGTTTTTTTCTTTTTCGGACCATTCTCTGTAAACCTTAGAGATGGTTGTACGTGAAAATCCCAGAGATCAGCAGTTTCTGAATACTCAGACCAGCCCTTCTGGCCCCCAACAACCATGCCACGTTCAAAGGGACTCAAATCAAATTTCTTCCCCATACTGATGCTCGGTTTGAACTGCAGGAGATTGTCTTGACCATGTCTAAAATGCCTAAATGCACTGAGTTGCCGCCATGTGATTGGGTGATTAGAAATTAAGTGTTAACGAGCATTTTGGGCAGGTGTACCTAAAAAGTGGCCGGTGAGTGGTGAAAAATATATATATATATATATAATATTTTATATATATATATATATATATATATATATAAATATAATATATATATATATATATAAATATATATATATATATATATATATATATATGGCATAGGCCTCCTTAAAATCATAAATTTAATAAAAATGCTGAAAAATTGACAATATTAGAAGCAAGTCTAATGATTGAGGGCAGTGAGTTCAACAACATGGACAACATTGAAAACAAATGGGAAGAAAAAGTCACACACAATAAAGTACCACTGCATTCCCAAATCACATAGTATAATATGAAAAAATCTCTATAATGCATAATGTACAAGGACATAAGAAAACAAAAACGTGCAACAGAACATCTGCCAAAGCTTGTCCCTAGAAGCATATCCTCTAAGGGCGCGTCCCCACGGCAGAGGACAAATACCACGGGGGGTGGGGGGGAGAGGGGAGGCGGCTTTTCTCTGCGATGAGCGGAGAAAAGCCCTCCCCCTTTCCATTGACATGCACATATTCCATCCAAAAAACGGATGGAAGAATGTGCATGTCCAATTCATTTCAAGCGGCCCGGGGGCGGAAAAACTGCTGGGCGGAAAACCTGTGCAGTGGGGACCGCTGCACGGGTTTTCCATAGAGCCCCGTTGTGCTCGTTTGCGGCCGGTTTTTCAAACGGTCTGCAAAACTGCAAACCGTCTGAAAAACCTACCGAAAACCTGTGCCGTGGGGACATGCCCTAAATGACTATAAATATATACATATATTTATATATATATATTTTTATATATATATATATATATATATATATATATATATATATATTTATGTACATACCAATCTAAATGACTATATATAATATATATATATATATATATATAATATATATATATATCTATACATATTGTGACAACTCATATGCCTTCGGCCGCCATCTTGGCTTGGCCCGGGGGTCGTTCAGCTCTGGGATCGCCGTTTTTCATAAAAAGGCTGGCACTCCAATAGATGGCACTTTGACACCAGGCGTCAGTTTTATACTGGCCGCAGCCAGCTTTATTCGGGCTCAGGATAAACGTACAGCCGTACACAGAAAACGTACAAAACAAACCCTGGCCGTCCAGCCACTAACTAAACATATACTGTATTGCCTCTCTAACCTGTGGTCTGGATCTGCCATCCAGCACCACCAGCAATCATGTCATCAGCCTCCGCTGGTTCCAGCTTCCTCAAGCCTCTGGGGGCCAGAGCCTCTTGACAGCTCCTCTGCTGCTCCACTCTGCAGGTAGCAGGCCACGCCCCCTGATCACCTGCAGAGACAGGCTTTTTATAGGCCTGGTAAATCCTGGAACTGAAACCGAACCTGGCCTGGAACGTGGGGACGGCCTCCCACCCAACACTCTGACCGTTCCGGGAAAGGCAACCCAACACAAGCCGCATAGCAGCCATACTAGTTACACATGTCAGTAACCTATAGTTACTGACGCCAAATGGTTACCTTCCCCCACCGAATCCAGGATTTCGGTGGCACGTCGGCAGCAGATCTCCTGCTGTACGCCACCTAGTGGCAGAATCCTGCGACCGTCCGAGGTCGTTCTGCCACTATATATATATATATATATATATATATATATATAGTCATTTACATATACTAAATGACTATATATATATATATGTATATATTACATAATTATATACATATATATATAATAATCATTTACATATATATGCATGCAAAACATCAATCTGATGAGAATTATATTAAGTTTATACCAAATTATGTGATAGAAAAGATTATGCATCAATGAAAAAGGAAACGTGTCTGTGAAGATAACATTGGCACAAGAATACAAATAGAGACACAAGAATACAATATTCAGGTGTATTAATTAACAAAATGACAAGCCCCAAAAATGTGCCACAACTCTGTCAGCTCGGGTATGTGCAGGACACAAAGCTTCTTCTTCCTGAAAAGAACATGGCAGCACACATTAAAGGATTTGACCACTTTATAAAAAAAAGAAAAAGCTATTGCTGCGTAAACAGAATTAAAAAAATATATTCAACTTCCTCTTCACCTCTGTTCCATCGCTGACTCTGAGAAGTCTCTCCATGTTTTTTTGCTTTCTGTTTCTTGTCTCTGGCTGAACAAGATTTTACCACTGCACTGCTGTATATTTAGGGGAGGCCACATTAAATAGGTTCTCTCACCGCATCAATTCATCTTACCTCAGTCTTGTTTTCTAGGTTTCATTTTTGAATTTAGGGGCGTGTTTACTGGGTACTACTGGTCTGCAGTGACAAGCCACTGCACTGAGGACACCAGTTCTATAGTTATAGTGACCATTGCTGGCAGCCTATCAGGAGAGATTGAATAGGTCTGTAGCTATAGCGACCTGAGGAGCTATACGAGTCTATATGAGAGGGGCTATCTAGGAATAGGTAAGACACTGTTAATGGACACATATTGCAGAGTGACTTGTTTTTGCAAGATCTTTAACATAAAAAGCAATCCTTGTAGTGAGACAACCCCTTTAAACCCTGTGGTAGTATCTCATAACTGAATGTACTTTTTTAGTGAAACATTTTCTAGTATATCCAAACAGAACTATTTATAATCAGATTAAACCACTCAGTGTACTAAATGGTTACACAGGCATCTGAGGACCCAACAATGGCCTTCACGTCTGCTTTCTTAGTATATGTATAGGCTTTAGTATGTTACAGGATACCTGTCAGCATTATGTTGATACTAAAGTACTGCATGATATTATACAAGTGATCAAGCTTGATCAAATGTTTAAGTGCTATGTTGGGACAATACACATAATAATTGTTATCATTGTAGCTATAATAACTCAAGCTCTAAAGTTACTACATTAATAAATCTGCAAGGCATGTGTTATTAAAAAAGGCATAATTGCTATTTTTTTCTGCCTGACACCCAAAAAACTGAAGTAGAAAGCAAATAATTGGTACCAACAAAAAATACAGCAAATCCTACAAAAAAGAAATCCTTACTGTCAGTGAAAGGGGTAGTACAAGGGGTAAAATCTCAAGGGCACAGGGGCACGCAATAAAGAGGGCAGAGTATTAGACCTCACTGCCGACTTCAATTACGCACCAGGGGAAATGTTAAACCACAGGCAGAGGGGTCACCAGGGCACAATCCATCTCAGACACACTACCAGGCCCCACCACCTTCTGCAAAACTTGGGGGTGACCAGGGGTACGCTACACAACAACAGCTCATACTCAGTTCCCACTCAGCCTATACTATGAGCACCACAAATGCCCCCAAATGGTCCACACCCCCAACAACACACACTGCCATCATCTTTCAAAAGAGTGAAAGGAACTCTATATTATTGGTCACGTGCACCAGCAGTCACTTAATCTCTTTGGAGATATATGGGGTTCCTTAGGGAAACTAGGCAAAACTATTAGGCCGTGTTCACACGGCTTATTCACGACGGATTTGTGCGCTCACAAATCCGGCGTGAATAAGGGGCAGGCCGGGGCCAGGGCCGGAGCGCGGCGGGGGCGACGCTCCCCGGCCCCATAGACAATGCATTGTTTATGGCACGTACGCGCCGTAAATAATGTTCATGTCACTTTCTCCCCCCACGGCGGATTCGCCGAGCGGGGAGGAGCGACGGAATCCACTGTTCTCTATGAGAGCAGTGAATTACCGTAATTACTCCGACGGATTGGCGCCGTACTGCAGCGCAAATCTGGCGCGGAGTACGGCGCCAATCCGCGGAGAAATAAGCCGTGTGAACGAGGCCTTACAGTGTTAAGCTTTAAAATAAAGGTACAGAGCTTATTTACAAAAATTATTAAATAACAGACATACAGTACAGTACTGCAGTACAGTATCTAAACAAAAGGAATAATATAACGAAAAACAGACCGTCAACAATTCAGTTGGTGCAAAAAGGTCCAGCTGAGCAGTGCAGTATTGAAGATAAGCAGACAGACCAACTCATGGTGGTAACTCCTGGATCTGACCATCATCTGTGACATACCAAAGTGTTTTAAGGAACCTCAAAACCCAATCAGACTCTCCTCCTGCTTAGGTCACTGATGGGGATGGCTAATTACATGCAGGGGACACTAAGAAAGTCATAATTTACATCTTCTGTCATAACTCCTCCTAGGAGCCTCCTAGCCAGATATAATGACCACCAGGTTTCCAAGTTTGAAATTACCAACTCTGGCATACCAAATATGAATATGACAGATTTATAATTTGGTCTGATTTCCATTTTTGTGGTTCCAAAAGATGAAAATTCTCATGAACGAAACAGGAGGTATGGCTGGGTTCCTTGATCATAATATCATAACTGAGTTTTGGAAAACTTGGATGATGACTAAGATTTGTTTGATGTATAATTCTTCCCTTTGTCCTTTTCCATGTACTCAGGATCCTGGGGACAAATCGTTTGACTTATGTGTATTCTTCTCCCACCTCTCCTTATTAGCAACTCGGTGCTAATTGGCCCAAGGACCACCAGGACTATGCCTGGAAAAACAGCCCCCCACTTCAGTATATTTTTGCAAGAGTTACATTTAAAGATATGATAAAATGACTGCAAGATGATACATCACACACATTTATATACAAAACAATTTATCAGACCAGAATAAATAATTTGACCCCAAAGGCACATTTTTCTCACACTCACAAAGCACCATGAACACACACATAAAAATGGGACAATACAGTTTGTATTGTACAAAGTAGTAAAACATAAAAAAAACTATACAAATTAACTATATGTAATTTGTTATATGTTTGATATAATTATTCTCAGATTCGTTTTTTGCACATGCATGTGTATATATACAGTAAATGTCTGTATAGTTATTTCGAAGTACCTTTTGTGAAATTACATTTTGGCTCGCTTATTATTGTATAACAGGAGTAGGCTCTACTTTCAGTGATAAGCCTTGGTGGGAATTTGGCTTTATGGTTTTTAATTGTTTTTATTTTTCTTTGACATTTTTTTTTAAATCAGAAGAGATTTTTTTATTATATTTTGGGGGGGGGTTTTTTTTGGGGAATGCATTGGTATCTTATTGTATTTAAATTTTTCTTTTCTTGTGTAGTTGTCTTAACATTTATATTGTACTTCCCTTTAAACTTTTTTCGTGCACTACCCAAATTCCACTTGAAAAATATCCAAGAACATTCTATTGATTGTACAGGTCAATAAAAAATTTTTACTTTGGGGCCAAATTTCATAGGAAGCCAGCTAGCTTAATTTGGAGAAACATAAAGAAGCCAGGGCAAAACCCCAAAACTTTTGCAGTTGTTTTTTTTGGGTTTTGGGAATTTTTAACATAAACAATTTCCCTTTCTGGTTACAATTGAAAAAATAAAAAGGGACCAACACCTTTTTTTGGGTTTTATTTGGGTTTTGAAAGTGTTGTGAAATTCCCCGGGTTGCATTCCTATCTTACCATTAACTTTATCCCCTACTTTTCATTTCCACAAAGAAATTTCAAAAAAATTCCCTTAAAAGAAAGGAAAGTTTCTACAACTTTTTTTTTATTATTCGAGGAAATTGTTTTTTCCCAAAGAGTCAAGCCAGGGGAGAAAAAAAAACACATGGGCTTTTTGTTTTGGGTCTCTTTCCAAATGAATGAATTTGTAGAATTCAGCACTGCCAAATAGCTAACAAAACCCTTTAAAAAATATTTCTTCTTTTTTGGGTTGTATAAAATTTTTCCCAGAAAAAAGGACCCCTTTTAAAATCATGTCATGTTCAACCATAATTAAGAGAAGGGGACTAGTTGTAAAAATGACAAACATAATCTAAAATTATCCACTCTGACATTTATTTTGCAAGCACAATTGAAACAATAAAATTTTTTAAAAAATAAAAGGCCCTATCCCTCGCTTCCTTTTTTTTCCCAATTTCCCAAATTTTGATCACAACCTTTATTTGCTCCTCTGGCAGTAGAGGTGCATATTTTGGCTGCAATGTCAAAAAATTTTAAAAGGGTTTTTTTTAGATTTATTAAAAGCCCAACTTTTTTACGATTTTTGAGGGGAAAGGGTTTTTGCATTCCCTTTTTACAAAAAAGTTTTAACCCGGCAAGCTCGGGGCTTTCCTTTTATTACTTTAGGTAAAGCGCATGGCAAAACAATTTTTTAAAATTTTTAAAATAAAATAGCTCTTTTTTAGTTTCTAAGAAAAAAAGTGCAGTTTTTGATTGGCTTTGGCTAAGAAATTAAATAAAAAACTACAGAGGCTTTTTAAGAAAAAATAAAAAAGACAGTCTTCTGTAGGGGTATGGCAGACAGAGATAAAGTCCTTGCAAAGTTTAGGTTTTTAAAAAGCCCCAATTTGACTTTAATTTTGGGCAATGTTCGCAAAAAAACAGCACCAAATTTTGAAAACAAAACAGAACAAAACACAGTCCAAAAAAAAAAATAAACAAACGCTCTAGGAATTTTGGATGAAATATTAACCCCTTAAGGACCTTGTAATTTTTTTTTTTTTGTTTTGACACTTTCTTTTTTTCCCCTCGCCTTCCAACCATAACTTTTTCTTTTTTTCCACCTACTAGACGTATGGGGGCTTTTTTTTTGGGGGTTTAGATACTTTCTATGTGTTACATTTTTATATAGAAAAAAAGGGGAAACCCCCAAAAAAATTTTAAAGTGGGCAAATTGTGAAAAAAACCCCGCGCCATTTTGGGGGTTTTTTTTGTTTTTTACGGGTTCCAGTTCGGTAAAAATATTTGTATCTGTTTTCTACAGGTGTAGCATCCGCCAATACAAAAAAATTTGGGTTTTCCCTTATGTTTTGGGCCGTAAAAAATTCCCAAAAATTTTATATTTTTGAAATTTGCGCCCTGGAACCCTTTTTGCAACCAAAAACTTTTTTGTACTAACACCAGGACTCGCTGGAAATTTTTTGCGGGCAAATTATTTTTTATTGCTAGGTTTGGGGCTGCACTTTTTTTGACCTTTTTTTCCAATTTTTATGCGATGGAAAGCCAAAAACCGCAATTTTGGCTTTTGATTTTTTTTTTTTTCCACAGTGTTCAGCATACGGAAAAAATGAATTTTTTTTTTAATCGATTTTTCAGACGCGTGATACCAAATATTGTAATTTTTTTATTTTATTGTTTTTATTTGTAAAATGGGAAAAGCAGGATGTTTTGAACTTTTAATACTTTTTTTGTACTTTAAAACTTGATTTATTTATTTTACTTTAACATTAAGTCCAACTAGGGTGCTTAACCACTAGGGGGCGTGATCGTTAATACAGCCTAATGCATTGCATAGACAATGCATTAGGCTGTATCAAGATGGCGGTTTCCACACTTCCTGCCTGGGGCAGCAAGTGGGGCAAATGGGAACATGACAGCGATGGGAGCCTTAACAAGGCTCCCCGCTACCATGTCCAGGCATCGGATCCCCGCTGTTATGCTGCGGGGACTCCGATCGGCGTGAAGAACGGTGCACGGCACCGTTTTTCATTCATGTAGGCGCCGAGGCAAGTCACACTACAACCGTATGAGTCTACTATGTATGATTCTATTATGTCTTTAGTACGGAAAATCCAGGCGCATTACTGCTGGAACAAGCAAAACCTGGCTACATGGGGGCAGCTACCTAGCTACATGGGGGCTAACCTGGCTACATGGGGGCAGCTACCTAGCTACATGGGGGCTAACCTGGCTACATGGGCACTAAACTGGCTACATGGGGGCTAACCTGTCTACATGGGGGCTAACATGGCTAGATGGGGGCGACTACCTGGCTATATGGGGGTTACGACACAACTATAGGGGCTACTACCTGGCTACATGGGGGCTATTACACAGCTATAGGGGGCTACTATATAGCTACAGGGGGCTTCTGCCTGGCTACAGGGCTACTACATGACTACAGGAGAAATATTACATGGCTACAGTGACAACTATCTGGCCACAGGGGGCTACTACATGGCTACAGTGGGCTACTATGGGCTACTGTCTGGCTACAGGGGGCATATTACATGGCTACCATATGAGATGCTATAGATAGGGAGTTTGTATAGAGATAGGAATTGGTAGAGAAGTGCTGATAAATTGAGGATGTTTGTTTTGTATATTCTACAGTGAAGAGTCATGGCTGGGAGAAGTCGTTATGGTGGTCTAGGACAGATGGAGATGAAGAAGAGAAAGAGAACAACTCTTCATAGACGTCTCCTGTAAGTCCCTGGATGTAACTTTACTGTAATCGATTATACGTCTGCAGAGCCTGTGTACAATTGGTATCCACTACCGTATGGTCACTGTATGCCGGTAATATTGTTTGTAGTATAATGGTTTGCATTCGGTAATGGTTAGTGTGTTTTATTCAGTCACTATATGGTGGTGATATGTGGTCATGATGTGGTGGTATCATTCTGTCACTATATGCTGGTGATATGTGGTCACAGTGTTGTGGTATTCGGTCACTATGTGGTGGTGATATGTAGTACAT
>JAODAL010061591.1:0-20234 GCA_025379985.1 Phyllomedusa bahiana | reverse complement strand
TTAAATTACCGGCAGGGGGTCGGGGAAGGGGGAGAATCTGGGGGGTAAGTTGATTTTCTTTTTATTTCACTCATACCCGACAGAAAAATGAGCAAATTAGGGCCTGGAAGCCCCCTTTAAATGTCATATCTTCGGATTTCTTTAAAAAGATATAAAAACAATGTTTAAAAACTGTGGGGGATGTACGGGAATTCTGGCAATCAAATGTCAAAACGAAAAACAGGTAGGCAAGTTTTCTGTGGAGAAATCCAAGATAATCTGGATGTTTCCAAGACTAACGTCCAAAGTCTGAGCAGATATGACAATAATGTCTTTCAATTACAACATCTTGTCGTTTTTTCCCCAAAAATATTTTCGGAAAATTCCCAAAAAAGGGGAAGTTTTTCCCCAACTCCCGGGAGATTTGGGAAAATCCCCCCGGGTTGGGATCTCTGGGTCAGGAGCTGTCCCCTGCCCATTGAACTGGAGTTTCTGTAATTACAGCAGTCTCTTGTCCCCTGCGGCGGATCTGGAGTGATGTGACTGTAAACCCGCGACTAAGTCCTCATTGTGCCGGTTTCCAAATTAAATTGAAAGGCATATAATATTATGTAGAAATTACAGTATCACAAGTTGATTCAGAAAAAAAAAATTCTTTTTTTTGGGGTTAAATCATTTAAGTTTTTTATACAGTTGATCTGGAGGTTATAACATTTAATATTCAATCATCATCTTTTTTATTCCACTTTTTTTTATTTTAATTTGAATACAATTTTGGTTGTTTAATTTAACAAAATTTTTTAAGCAGTAACCTTAAATTTCCTTGTTTTGCTTAACAAATTAATTTGCAGCATATATTGGTAATCGTATTTTAATTTTTGATTAAAAAATTGTGGGGGGGGAGTTAATTAAAACTGGAGACACTTAATGGTCCCAAAAGATTTGGGGAAAAAGTAATGGAATGTTCCCTAATCATCTTTTCGCCATACTATATAAACAAATGTGTAAAGTCGGACTAAGATTGGAGGGACAAAAAACAACCAATGGGAGAATAGGTTGACCAGATAAACCAGAGACATAAGCAAGCCCCACTTACGTCTGTTGAAAATTATCAACACTTTTGTGACAGAAATTATAGCCATAGGCCAAAGAAAAAAGGTTAAGTGATTCAATTAGTTCTTTAGTCTTAGAAGAAAGGGGTTTGAATCTAAAAAAGAGTCAGGGAATTTATTACTTATCTGAATGTTTTAAAGCCCCCTACCCCCTATTGGTTCTGGGGGTTTCTGGTTTGCGGGTTTTAAAATTTTGGTTTTTTTCGGGTAGCGTGGAGAAAATTAAGAATTTCATCAGGGGCGTTGGAGGGTCCTAAAACATCGGGCCGGGGCCCTCGTTTTGGCTTTTTGGGGGAAGGGGGCGGGGTCCATACAGCATTTTTCACCCCACTTTGGGAACTGGGGCATGTATTTTTAAAAGAGAAAAAAACTCATGTTCCTATCACCAATTTTATAAATTTATAAAAAATTCCACATAGATCCTGTCCGTCATCTCAGCACACTGTGAAATTTAAAGGGTCAGCACTGACAATTTTTTTTCAAAAACGCGTTATGTAAAAAACATAATATCTTAGAAACCCCATCATACATTTTTACCAAATAATCACCTATCAGGAACAAATAAACACCTTAGATTTTTTACAAAAAAAACCCTTTTAAATACCAAACCCAAAAATTATACTTAGGGATAAAAATAATACTGCCAGATCATGCCCAAATGCCACCCATGTGATACCATAAATGCAGTCATTGTACAACATAATTTTAGAACCCTCACTTTTCTATACCTTAAAAATACCTACTGGAGTTGGAGTGTCTATGCACCTCCCTACCTAATGGGGCTTATATAGGAAGGCATGGTGACACCCCATCCCTCACAGCAACCTGCTTTCCTATGATGGAAAAGCCGGGTGCCTGCTGTGGGGGATTGAGAGTCACCCATTGTTCCTATATAGGCTTCCCATTAGATAGTGAGGCGCATAGACCCTCCTCAGTAGGTAGGTATATTAGACCTGTCAGTAGGTAGGTATATAGCCACTCCCACTAGGTAGGTATGTAGCCCACTGTTAGGTAGATATATTGAGCTCATAAGTAGCTATCTAGGTATATAGGTACCCTTGGTAGGTAGGTATATAGGCCATCTCAGTAGGTATAGAGATATATATTGCTCCCTATATGTAGTTTATATAGTCCCCAATAGTAGGGAGGTATGTATACAGGTAAATATAGGTACGTATATAGCCACTAACTACCCAAAGTAGGCAGGTAGGTATATAAGCCAGTCCAGTAAGTAGGTAGATACAGAGGTCCCCCATTAGGTATTAGGTATTTAGGTATATAGCCCCCCCTGTAAGTAGGTAGGTAAATAGGTCCCCTCAGTAGGTTTATAGGTTGTTAGATACATAGGCCCCCCACTATTAGCTATATAGGTCCTCTTAGTAGTTAGGTAGGTATATAGGTCCCCGCATCAGGTAGGTAAATGTATAGTCCCGCAGAAGGTTGGTAGGTATATAGGTCCTCTTAGTAGTTAGGTTAATAGGTCCCGCAGAAGGTTGGTAGGTATATAGGTCTCCCAGTAGGTTAATATGTAGAGATGGGCGAATTTCTCAAAAATTCGATTCGCCGACTTCGCCAAATTTCCCGGCAAAATTATTTTCGTCCCGAAGTAATTCGGGACGAATCACATTAAAAAACAGCTATTTCCTGGCTGCACAGAGCCTGCAGGGTGCTGTAGAACGTCGTGCCATGCTTAAATATGCAGAGGGAGCTTGGTTTGGTTTTTATACAATGTTGTGTTTTAGTATGACACGCACATGACTGCCGCCGCTCTTAGAATCGCTTCACTATAAAATTCCCTGGGCACTTAAGAGGGCAAAACTGACCAAAAAACTGAAGCGGGAATGCAGCCTGATAAAGTCATGGCAGCGCCAGCTGGAAAAAACAAGCTGAGGGCTAAGATCCTACGGTAGCATCAAAGAACACAGTAGTAGGTTACTGGAGCCGATACAGGTCTCAGCACATAAGGGGACGTCACAGCAGGGGTCACTCCATGAGGCCAGAGCTTTAAACCATCACAGAATATGACAGAACCCGTTCTGTTAAACGCTGATACATGTAGAGGCCCCCGAATGAGTGGAGAGGGTGTCGGCAGAAAATTTTGCGTTGAGTCTCTTTTTCATTTTGTCCTTCCTTTCATCCATCAGTGTCCCGCTTTCAATCGGTCAATAATCCATCAGTATTGCTAAGGCCAAAAAAACAAAACAGATTTGATCCAAAACAGAGATGACCAGTAAATGGGATATTTGCATGTCTTCTGTGTTCTGTACCCACTCCGGCTTTTGGCTAACATCCTGATCCTTCCATTCCTTCTGACGGGTGAAAGAAGGGAAAACCAAAACATAGTGGCAACGTCATAGAGTGGTGAGGGTGGAAACAGCATTAGAAAACCACAGGATGTTCCAGTGAGACAGCAGTCACTTGGCAGCAGCATGAGTAGGCCACAGAGTGGCACAATGACAAATTCTGGAGGTGGCAGCAACATCAGGAGCCCACAAAGTGGTACAATGACACAGTGTGGAGGTGACGTCTCAACACAGCAGCGATGAGGTCAGACAGGGGCACAATGACAGAGTGTGGAGGTGGCACCAACAGGATAGGCCACAGAGTGGCACAATGACAGAGTGGGGAGGTCATGGCAGCAGCCACAGCAGCGCATGAGGTCAACAGTGGCCCACAATGAATTTTCTGGAGGTGGCAAAAAACATAGTAGGCCACAGAGTGGCACAATGACAGAGTGTGGAGGGTGGCCCCAACAAGAGTAGGCCACAGAGTGGCACAATGACAGAATGTGGAGGTCCCGGCAGCAACCCCAGCAGCATGAGGTCAGAGCGTGGCACAATGACAAATTCTGGAGGTGGCACCAACAGGAGTAGGCCACAGAGTGGCACAATGACAGAGTGTGAAGGTCACGGCAGCAGCAGCTTGAGGTCGTAGAGTGGCACAATGACACAGTGTGGAGGGCACGGCAGCAACAGCAGCAGCAGCATGAAGTCATAGAGTGGCACAATGACAGAGTGTGGAGGCAGGTGGGAATACCAGTCCCTGGTAAAGATGGTTGGTGGCAGATGGAGAAACTGGTAGCAGATGTGTGGTATCAGGCAGGTGGCGGCATCAGAATAGTGGCTGAGGCAGGTAGTTTGAACCCAGATTCATTTCTCACAGTTTGGGGGAGGCGTCATGGCTGATGTAGTCTGATGCCTAAGGCATTGGTGTGTGGAAATCCTGGCCGATCCACGCCTGATTCATCTTGACAAAGGTCAGTCGTTCCACATTTCCGGTGGACAAGCGGGTTCTCCTTGGGGTAACGATGTCCCCCGTCGCACTGAACACCCACTCTGATGCCACACTACTGGCCTCGCAGGACAGCTTCTCCACTGCAAACACAGCAAATTGCGACCACACATCCAGTTTGGCTGCCCCATAGTCCAGCGGATCTTCTAACTGGGTGGCAGAATGCTGTCCAAGTAGGCCACCACCTTTTGGGTTTTTCAGGTCTGCTCCAGGTCCTGCTGCTGCTGGTGAGTGCCCTCCTCACTAGTCGGGTGAAGGAGTGCTCAATCAGCGACTCCAGACTTAGGTTTGCTGATGTAGCTGGTACTGAATCCCTACCCCCCACCTTCCCACGCAGCCATGGCAGTGTTACGTGAGCACTGAGGAACCCCCCGGTCAAAGACCTGTCAGGGGAATGGACCATGCTGAAACATAGGCAGCGGCCAACTGACTACGGGGGGATTTCCCTATAGTATTTTGAGTTTGTCCTCCCTCTCAGCAGCTGGTAAAAAAGGCTCCCATTTTTGACCGGTAGCGAGGGTCCAAGAGGGTGGAGAGCCAGAAGTCATCCCTCTGCCGGATGCTGACTATTCGGCTGTCACTAGCAAGGCAAATCAGCATGCGCGGGCCCTCGCATAAGTGACTCCGAGGGGCTCCCTGCCTCCATCTCCACTGCATACTGCCACGGTGCTTTTTCGGGTCATCCCCCTCGTTTCCTCATCTCCATCTACCTCCTCCAGCTGCTCCTGCTCCTACTCTCCTGTCACCTGGGTAGAAAAAACACTCATTTCACCAGACAATACTTGTGCTCCAATGTCCTCTTCCTCCTCCTTCTCCTCCAGTTCAGTCCCCACCAGACTCATGTGGCCGCGAGATGTAGTCGCCACATCTCCAGTCCCCTGCCCAGACAGATTTTTCAGCATCTGTTCCAGGAGATGAAGCATTTGGGAAGACGTTTTTCATCCCGTTTGTCTTGGCGACTGACAAATAACGTCGCCTCCTTAACGGCCTCAGCAAACGGCAAGTGTTCACGCATGAGCGCCCAAAGGCTGACATCAAAGTTACACAGGGGAGTACTCCTGTCCGCCTGCATCATCAAAAAATCGTTAATGGCCTTTCTCTGTTCATAATTCGGTCCAACAAAGTGCAGCTGGGAATTCCAACGGATGGAAGCAATCGCATATCAACCGTTTCTGCCGCTGCAACTCAGGAGGGGTGTGCCTGGCTTTTGTAAGGAAATGGATGAAGTCATGCACAGTTTTCCCGGCCATTTTCAAAAATCTTCTGAAGATCGGTGAAAACTTCAGGAACCTTTTCACAACCAGATTGAACACATGGCCCATGCAGGCCATGGACCATCCCTTCTCGGTGCAACGTGGGACACCATGTTCCTCCCATTGTCTGTCCCCCATGGTTTCTGATTTGCAGTTTGGCGCGAGAAAGGGCCACACATCATTTCCTGCTGCATGACGCGGAGAAGTTACTCACCTGTGTGACTACGTTCACCGAGGCAAGCCAGGTGTAGAACTGCTGTGCCCTACACATGTGGTATGATGGAGCAGCACTTGTGGAGGCTGAGATGGTGGTGGTGGTGGAGAAGGAGGCGGAAGCAGCAGTTTGACAACGTGGAGGAGAAAGCAGCGTCTCCTGTCCAAGTTGTTGGTGTGGCTGGGCAGGAAGCACATTCACCCAGTGGGCCATAAAGGACATGTACTGTCCCTGACCGTAGTTAGAGCCCCACACGTCCACGCTGCCGTGCACCTTGGAACAAACTGATAAGCTCAAGGACTGGCCCACCAAAACCAGCCTTGGGGTAGCTATATATTATAGACCGAGTGCTAGGCGTGTGAGGCCGATGATCAAGACAGACTAAATCAGATTAAAGTTTATAGATTTAATTAGCCTTGGAGAGCACACTAGACAAATATATACAAAATGATAATAATATACAGATAGATACAGTCAGAGGTGCAAGTATAAGTATTGGTTACAGACACAGGCAGTAAAATGTTCCAGTTACCTGTGGATGGCTTAGTGCTTGGCCCCCAATGGGGGGGCTTATGTGGCCTGGCTTCTGTGTGTGGATGCTCCTGGAAATGCTCTTAGGTACCCCCCATCCTGGATCAACGGTTGAGCCCACCCGGGCCCCTGCTTATATCTGTGAGGGGACAGCCCACGTGGCAGCCCCCTACACGCCCCCACACACCCCTGGGATGGTCTATGAACTCCTCCCACTCTGGTCATACAGTTTCTGACTAGATGAAGCTGGAGAGATGACTGTCATTTTTTGAGGGAATTTTCCTCACACCTCCCCCCTTTTGAGGGCGCTAGGGGGCAGTACCTTCTCGGTGCTCCCCCATGCGCCAGCTCCCTGTCGGGACAACCCATCGGCATTGCCGTGGTCTCGGCCCTTCCGGTGGCGAATGGCGAAGTTGTACTGTTGGAACGCCAGGCTCCAGCGTAGCAATCTCTCATTGGTTCCGGAGACCGCGTGTAACCACCTCAGAGGTTTGTCGTCTGTCTCCACAATGAAATGATGCCCGTATAGGTAAGGCTGCAGCCGCTGCAGGGCCCCACACTATCGCCAGGCATTCTTTCTCCATGGTGGAATAGGCCACTTCCCTCGGCAGAAGCTTCCGGCTCAGGTACATAACGGGATGTTCCTGTCCCGTTGTGTCCACCTGGCTGAGCACTGCACCGAGGCCAAAGTCACTGGCGTCGGTTTGTACTATAAACTGCCGGGTGAAGTCGGCAGCTTGTAGTACTGGGGAGCTGGACAAGGCGGCCTTGAGGGCCTGGAAGGCCGTCTCGCAGTCGTTTGTCCAATCGACTGCGGAGGGCAACCTCTTCCGGGTGAGGTCCGTCAGGGGCTTTGCCAGGCTACTATAGTGTGGAACAAACCTCCTATAGTACCCAGCGGTGCCCAAGAAGGACATCACCTGCTTTTTGGTCCTGGGGTGGGCCAGGATGCGATGGCATCCACTTTTCCGGGCTCTGGCTTCAAGGCCCCCCACCTACCCGGTGCCCCAGGTAGTGGACCTCACTCATGCCCAGCTGGCACTTTTCCGGCTTGATGGTCAAGCCTGCCTGGCGGACTCGCCCGAGCACCTGCGTCAGGTGCTGGAGGTGATCCTCCCAGGTGGGACTGAAAACGGCTATGTCATCCAGGTACGCGGCCGCGTACCCTTCAAGTCCCTTGAGCAGCGTGTTGACCATCCGCTGAAAAGTGGCAGGGGCATTCTTCATGCCGAACGGCATGACGGTGGACTCGTACAGTCCGAATGGGGTGATAAAGGCAGAGCGTTCCCTTGCCTCACGGGTCAGGGGAATCTGCCAATATCCCCGGCTCAGATCCATGATGGTCAGGTACTTGGCCCCGGCCAACTGATCGAGCAGGTCATCGATGCGTGGCATTGGGTACGCATCGGTGACCGTGACAGCGTTGAGCCCCCTGTAGTCCACGCAGAACCGGGTGGTCCGATCCTTCTTGGGGACGAGGACTACAGGCGAGGCCCAGGCACTGTTGGACGCCTGGATGACCCCCAGCTTCAGCATCTCGTCAATCTCCTCACGCATGTGCTGCTGCACTTCGGGGGAGATCCGATATGCTGAACGCCGGATTGGGGGGTGATCCCCGGTGTCCACGTGATGGACGGCTGACTCCGTCCTTCCAGGCACGTTAGTGAACAATGCCCGGAAGGGGTGGAGAGTTGCCAACAGCTGGGACCGTTGGTCCTCCAGGAGCTGTCCACAAATCTCCACATCCGCTATGGATCCACCTGCCCTGACCGGGGCGAGCATATCCAAGAGGGTCTCCGTCTCACCTTCCTCGGGCAGGTTGCACACGGGAAGGGCACATGCCTCCCGCTCATGATGCGCCTTCATCATGTTCACGTGGAAGGCCTTCCGCCTTCCCCGGTCGTGGTCCAGGGTGACCAGGTACGTGACTGCGTTGAGTTGCTGGTGCACGACATATGGGCCTTCCCAGGCTGCCTGAAGCTTGTCCTGTGGTACGGGGACCAGTACCCACACTTTCTGACCCACCTGGTAGGTCCTCTCACAAGCGTTCTGGTCGTACCACTGCTTCTGGTCGGCCTGGGCCCGTCGCATATTCTCGTGCACTAGCTGTGTCAAGGCCTGCATTTTGTCACGGAAGCGCACAACATACTCAATGACCGACACCTCCGGGGTTGCTAAGTCTCCTTCCCAGGCCTCCTTCACCAGAGCCAGGGGCCCCCGTACACGTCGCCCATACAGGAGCTCGAAGGGAGCGAACCCCGTTGAGGCCTGTGGAACTTCCCGGTAAGCAAATAGTAGGTGTGGGAGGTACCGCTCCCAGTCGCGCCCGTGGGTGTCGACCAACATCTTAAGCATCTGCTTCAGGGTGCCATTGAACCGTTCACACAGGCCATTAGTCTGTGGGTGGTACGGGCTGGCCACCAGATGTTGCACCTGTATCAGCTTACACAAGGACTCCATTAACTGCGACATGAACTGGGTCCCCCGGTCAGTGAGCATTTCCTGGGGAAAGCCCACTCGAGAGAAAATCTCCAGTAAGGCGGTGGCCACCTTGTCGGCCCGAATGGACGACAAGGCTACCGCTTCCGGGTACCGAGTGGCGTAGTCTACTACCGTCAGTACGAAGCGTTTCCCGGAGCTGCTGGGAATGGACAGCGGTCCAATTAAATCCACAGCCACCCTCCTGAAAGGCTCGTCTATGATAGGCAGAGGTACCAGTGGGGCTTTGGGCCTCGGCCCCGCCTTCCCCACCCTCTGACAGGTGTCGCACGAACGGCAGTAGGCAGCCACATCAGTCCCCATCTTTGGCCAGTAGAAATGCTGGGCCAGCCTTTCCTTGGTCTTGGTGATCCCTAGGTGTCCGGCCATCGGAATCTCGTGCGCAACCCGCAACAACTCCGCCCTGAACGGATAGGGTACCACCAACCGTCGGTCCCTGGGCCACGCCTCCGGTGAACCCGGTCGGACCGTCACGTGGTACAAGTCCAAGGGTGGCTGTGCCGCCTGCTCCTTGAGAGCTTTCAGGCTGTCGTCAGCCGCTAACGCTGCCTGAAACTCTCGACTAGATGTGGCCAGAATGGATGAGACTGCCACCTCATCTGTCGGTTCCATGGGACCTATCTCCTGGCCCTCGCCTACCCTGGCACTTACCTGGTCCGATGGGAGGATACCGTCGGGCCCCTGAGGGGCCTCCTGGCCCTCCCACTGCGCGTGACAGCGGCCACGACCGCTGCAACCGCTGGTGGGGCTCCCTCCCCCTCGGCGTCTATATAAGTCGCCAGTCTGCTTGGCCTAACCTGGCCCTCCGACATCCTGTTTGTGGGGAGACCCTGCTCTGTGGCCTTTCCTGGGAGCCCTGCCTCACCTGCATGCTCCCCCACCACAGCTGTCTGCCCCCTGTCTGCCCTGGCTGTGGGGAGACCCTGCCCTGTGGCCTTTCCTGGGAGCCCTGCCTCACCTGCATGCTCCCCCACCACAGCTGTCTGCCCCCTGTTTGTCCCCTCTGATGCCACACCAGAGGACAACGATTCCCAGCAGGCTTGCTGGACACATCCTGCTGCCCTATTGCAACCTGCTGACCTTATCTCCTCTCCACAGGGTGGAGAGGAACACACCATATCACCCACCCCCATACTCCCCTCAGTATGCATGTTAACAACATTGTCCACAACATTAACAGGGTTGGATGACACATTGCATTTGGGGGGGGGCAGACCTTGGGGCTTCAGGGGCCTCAAAACGGGCTACCAGCCGCCCCAAGTCTGTCCCTAACAAAACACTAGCTGGAATGTTTGAAGATACCCCCACCTCCCGCATTCCCTGCCCGGCACCCCAGTCCAAATACACCTTGGCCACTGGCAGCGCCGGCACAACGCCTCCAATTCCGGAGACAGCGCGGGTCTTTCCGGGTATCATGTCCTTTGGGGACACCAGCTCAGGCCGCACCACAGTCATCTCCGCGCCGGTGTCCAAGAGTCCCATGGCAACAGACCGGCCTACGGTGACTGGCTGGTAGTTATCAAGGGGCCTTCCCCCACCCACACACAAAACATTGGGGGGCCTTGGAAAAGGGGACTGGGACGGGCCCTTCTGGCGCTGGGGACATGCGGCCTTGAAATGTCCCGGCTGTTTGCAAAGGTGACAGAGTCGGGGTTCCCCCACAGATGTGGAAGCATGGGCTGGGGGCCCCCTGGGCTTAGGGGTAGGGACAACTGGCCCTGCGGGCATCTTACCCCCTCTCCAGCTGGTGTGCTTCCTGGCCTCCGGTGCCCGATTGTTGGCATATTCATCCGCGAGGTTTGCTGTGGCGGTGGCCCCCTCCGGTTTCCGGTCACGAAGGTGCTGCTGGAGGTCCTCTGGGCAGTTCCACAAAAACTGCTCCGTGGCGATGAGCTCCTTCAGCTGCTGGACGGTGGTGATCTTTAACCCCGAGGTCCACTGGTCGACTGCTCTCTGGAGGGCCCGCATGTGGTCGGCCCAGCTGTCTGTAGGACCCCGCTGCAAACTCCGGAGCTTCTTCCTGTACATCTCAGGAGTGAGGTTGTACTGCCGGATCAGTGCCTGCTTGACTTCCTCGTAGGTCAGGGTGGCATCGCTGGGCAGGTCCCCGAAGACCTGCAGAGCTTTACCTCTGAGACGAGGAGTTAGAAACCGGACCCACTGGTCCTCAGGCACATGGTGCTGGCGGCAAATTTTTTCGAATGCCAGCAAGAAGGTGTCCAGGTCTCCACCTTTATCCAGCATGGGAAAGTCCTCCGCCCTTAACTTTGGGACCTGGGTCTCAGGAGGCTCTTGACTGGCCGGGGTGGACTGGGCCTTTTTCAGCTGAAGCACCTGTAATTGGTGGTCACGCTCACGCTGACGTTCCTCCGCCCGCTCCCGACGTTCGGCAGCTGCCGCCTCTATCCGCTCGTGACGTTCTGCAGCTTCCGCCTCTATCCGCTCGCGACGTTCTGCAGCTGCTAGGAGGGCCTTGTAGGCGTCGAGGTCTCCAGCCTCAAGCTTAGCCAGGGCAGCTTGCAGGAGAATAGCTGAAGGTGAGCTGCCCACTGCGCCATTGACCACCTGTGACTGGCTCCTTGAGGAGCCCGAGCTGGACTCCTCCTCGCCTTCATAGTCCATAGCCTGGTCTGGGCCGAGCTCCTCCTGGCTAACTTCACCGACTGTTTCCTCCGGGCCTACAGCTTTGCCCTTGCCACGACCAGCCATCCTTGCAACACTTGGTTACTTGACACAAAAACTGCAACCGGAATGCACCCAAAACCTTGTATTTGCACTCCGACTTGTCTAGTGCTTAGTTAATCTTAAGACCCCAGCAGCAAAACCCGCTGCTGGTAGTCCTTAGTGTTTGGGAGTACTCACACACACTATTGTCTTGATCCCACCGCGCGGCCACCAAACTGTCAGGAAAAAGCCCACCCCGCCGGCCCACTCGAGGGTCGACGGTCTTATTTGGGGTGTATCGTGACATTGCGCTGCCCCCTAGGGGTGCACAAGGTCAGCCAGATACTGTTCCACTGTTAACCCCTGTCCACATGGGCACAGGGAGAACCAGGGAGGACCAGAGAACACCCTACTCGTCCAGAATCCTGAACGGCTGCCACCAGTTTCTGGTTTGGTTATAAGACTGGTCCGTTACCGACTTATAACAAGGCCCGAAACCAGCCTTGGGGTAGATATATATTATAGACCGAGTGCTAGGCGTGTGAGGCCGATGATTAAGACAGACTAATTCAGATTAAAGTTTATAGATTTAATTAGCCTTGGAGAGCACACTAGACAAATATATACAAAAGGATAATAAAGTACAGAAAAGAGTCAGAGGTGCAAGTATAAGTATGGGTTACAGACAAAGGCAGTAAAATGTGTCCAGTAACCTGTGGATGGCTTGGTACTCGGCCCACATCGGGGGGCTTATGTGGCCTGGCTTCTGTGTGTGGATGCTCCTGGAAACGCTATTAGGTACCCCCCATCCTGGATCAACGGTTGAGCCCACCCGGGCCCCTACTTATATCTGTGAGGGGACAGCCCATGGGGCAGCCCCCTACATGCCCCCACACACCCCTGGAACAGTCTATGAACTCCTCCCACTCTGGTCATGCAGTTTCTGACTAGATGAAGTTGGAGAGATGACTGTCATTTTTTGAGGGAATTTTCCTCACACCAACTATCCAACTATTGTGTATCTATGTTTGCATAACACTAAGGAGATTAAGCTGTGTATGTTTTTAAGTTGAAGATAAAGAATAAAAGTCATGTTTTATTGATTAGCCGATTGCTACTATTGTTGCAGTATATGGTGGGACGGAGAGATCCCTAATCCATGCTTACAGGTTACAAAGTGGAATTAAGTGGCTAGTTTTCTATTATAATGTCTAAAGGGTCTCTCAGTAGATAGGTAGGTCAAGTCCACCCAGAAAGACAAATTTAGTTACTTACCACAAATGTAAAATTTAACTCATTTTAATTAATTGGGTTAAGTAACCACAGCTAAGGCCAGGAAGCAGAATACTCCTAATTTACTCATTAAGGACGAAGAGGAACATGTATGAAAACTGTCTAGGTCTAAGACTTTCTTTGATTCCCATAGCAACCAATCATAGCTCATAGCAACTAATCATAGCTCATAGCACCCAATAAGAACCCAATGTGACCAATTAGAGCCCAAGGCAACCAATCAGAGCTCAGCTTTTATTTTTTCAGAGCACTATTCGAAATGAAAGGGGAACTTTGATTGGTCACTATGAGCTCTGATTCTTTGATGCACATAGCAACCAAAGTCTTAGACCTAGAAAATTTTCCTACATGTGGCCCCACAAGTTTTTTTCAATCACGTTCGTTTTCCTCTCCTCGCCTTCCCGTATACTGCGCCTCCCAGCCCGAATCCCGCTGTCGGACGCAGGGATGCAGTGTTAGGCGCAGCGTTCGCCACTTTCAGCTGCGCCTCGCATGAAGGGGCGGGCAGTGGGCGCGGTGTGGGCGCGGTGGAGGCGTTCCGGGGCGGGATTCGGCGCGCTCGTATACTCCGAGGTACATACGATCACGAGTCGGCAAAGCGAGGCGCAGTGCAGCGCTCGGCAGCTCCGACAGGCAGACCTGGTTTATTTTGGTCTAAATGCTCCGGCGGCGAAGTGAAGCAGGATCGGAACATGCGAGGAAGCAGATAGAAGATCGCAAGAGAAATCTCGGCGCTCCGCTCCGTGCAGCAGGAGTATGAATCCGAAAAAAATCGCCTTTATAAAGGCGGAAAACAGTGTCAGAAAAGAGCTGAACCTCAAAAATAAACATAATTTTAAAAAAATCACTTTCCAAAAATCTAGAACGGCGCAATATCAAGAAATCGGATATTGGAAATTGCCGGGAAATACAGTAATTCAAATTCTGAAAGCTATTCTCATTGGTCGGCATAAACCGGCCAATCAGAATAGGAGCGACAGTGAACCATTAAAACCTATGGAGAACGATTGACCAATCAGAATCAACGGCGGGACAGTTCAAAATACAGTAAAAATGCAGAAAAGAGCTGATTGGTTGAGCTAGCGGGGGCTTGGCTATCTCGGCCAATCAGAATAGGAGCGACAAAGACCCATTGTAGCCTATGGAGACTTTTGAACCAATCAAAATCCAAGGCGGGACAGTTCAAAATACAGTAAAAAGGCAGAAAAGAGCTGATTGGTTAATGCGGCGGGGGCTTGGCTATCCCAGCCAATCAAAGCGCGAGCTACTTCTCCCATTGTAGTCTATGAAGAGATGGGCGCAATGCAATCTTGGGGCTCAGCGCCGTGCGGCATGGAGTATGAATAAAAAAAATTTTTTTATTAAGTGTAAAACATTATTAGATAAAGCGCTGAAACCTTCTTTAAAAATAAAGCACTTAAATCCCTAACAACGCGTGTGTCGGCGAGACTGGCGCTACATAAGGAATTGCAATAGAGAGAATCGCCGGGAAATACAGTAATTCACATTGTTTAAGCTATTCTGATTGGTCGGCATAAACCAACCAATCAGAATAGGAGCGACAGTGGCCCATTATATCCTATGGAGGAGAATTGACCAATCAGAATAGGAGCGACAAAGACCCATTATATCCTATGGAGAAGTTTTGACCAATCAAAATCCAAGGCGGGACAGTTCAAAATACAGTAAAAAGAGCGAGCTACTTCTCCCATTGAAGTCTATGGAGAGATGGTGCACTGAAATCTCGGCGCTCAGCGCCGTGCGGCACGGTGTATGAATAAAAAAAATCATTTTGATTAAGTGTAAAACATTATCACATAAAGAGCTACTGTATTTTGAACTGTCCCGCTTTTGAATTTGATTGGTCAGTAGTTCTCCATAGGTTTTAATGGGTCTCTGTCGCTCCTATTCTGATTGGCCGAGCTAGCCAAGCACCCGCTAGCTCAGCCAATCAGCTCTTTTCTGCATTTTTACTGTATTTTGAACTGTCCCGCCTTTGATTCTGATTGGTCAATAGTTCTCCATAGGTTTTAATGGTTCACTGTCGTACCTATTCTGATTGGCCGGTGTCTGCCGACCAATGAGATAGCTTTCAGAAGTTGAATTACTGTATTTACAGGCAATTTCCAATATCCTAATTCTTGAAAGAGGATATTTGGGAAGTGATTTTTTTTAATGTATTTTTTATTTTTGAGGTTTGAGCTCTTTTCTGAGAATGTTGAACGTCTTTATAAAGGCGATTTTTGATTCATACTCCGCACCGACATGTGGAATGATTTCTCGCTGTTCCACCCTGTCTCGCATCGGAACAGATTTTCGGCGCAGTCCCGCACGGCGCCTAAGTCCCGCACTGTGCCCATGTCTCCGCACTGTGCCCCACACACTGGCGAGGCGCAGGGAACTTTTCCCAGCATGTAAGAGCGCACCTCCTTGGACGGCGAATCTTCGGCACAGCGCCGCACTGCGCCTCAGTCTCCGCTCTGCGCCTAAAACACTGGCGGGGCGCGGCGGACTTTTCGCGGCATGGATGACCGCACTACCTCCGGCGGCGAATCTCAGGCGCAGCGCCGCACTGCGCCTAAGTCCCGCACTGCGCCTAACACACAGGCGAGGCGCGGCGGACTATACATAGGATGTATGAGCGCGCCCCGGCCCCGACATAAATCAGGCGCAGATTTCGCCGGAAAACTAGCGGAAAAGCGCCCCGACCCGGCGAGCTTCATACATGTCGATGTAAAAATTAAATCTGACCCTAACTTAGCAGACGTACCTGCGCCCTTCCCAGCTAGGTAGAATAAGGGGGAAAAAAACCAAACACAATTCCGACACACAACAGTTGAGTAGGTGGAGTCTATTGGGATGTATTTATATGAAATATGTTGTGTATGAAAAATCCATACATTATACCGATATACAAGGAAGGGAAGTGAATAGGTGGCATATAGATAGGCAGGCAGGGCATAAGGTAGGCTATAGTGGCCAAATATATAGGCACGCAAGGCATAGGGTAGACTATAGGGGCCAAATATAAAGGCAGGCAGGGCATAGGGTAGGATATAGGGGCCACATATATAGGCAGGCAGGGCATAGGGTAGGCTATATGGGCCATATATATAGGCAGGCAGGGCTATAGGGGCCAATATATATGCAGGCAGGGCTATAGGGGCTAGATATATAGGCAGACAGGGCTATAGGGGCTAGATATATAGGCAGGCAGGGCTATAGGGGCTAGATATATAGGCAGGCAGGGCTATAGGGGCTAGATATATAGGCAGGCAGGGCTATAGGGGCTAGATATATAGGCAGGCAGGGCTATAGGGGCTAGATATATAGGCAGGCAGGGCTATAGGGGCTAGATATATAGGCAGGCAGGGCTATAGGGGCTAGATATATAGGCAGGCAGGGCTATAGGGGCTAGATATATAAGCAGGGCTATAGGGGCTAGATATATAGGCAGGCATGGCTATAGGGGCTAGATATATAGGCAGGCAGGGCTATAGGGCCTAGATATAGGCAGGCAGGACTATAGGGGCTATGGTCCACTATTTTGAACCGTTGGTCAGTCACTTTCTGTATACCAGTCCTTTATTGATTTATAAAGTTGCGGCTGCCTGACTGCACCTCAGCGCTGTTATTGGCGGCTGCTGCTTGGTCCGCCCCTTACTCCGCTGCGCGGCGCCGTCTTCTGCTGAGCACATGAGCACAGGCGCCACGCAACTACTTGCTTCAGTGCTGTCCTCCGGGCGTCTGCATCTTTCTCCTGTGTGGCAGCAGCCGCTGACAGGCAGGTAGATTCGGAACAGTCAGAGACTGTGACTGACTGACTGACTATCTCTGACTGCTCCGACTCTATCTGCATGTCTGCGGCCGCTGCCACACAGGAGAAACATGAGGGCGCCCGGCGGACAGAACTGAAGCAAGTAGCTGTGCAGCGCCTGTGCTCATGTGCTCAGCGGAAGATGGCGCCACGCAGCGGAGTAAGGGGCAGGCCGAGCAGCAGTAGCCGCAACTTTATAAATCAATAAAGGACTGGTATACAGTAAGTGACTGTGCGCCCCCCCACGTGACAGGCAGAGGTGGCACCCTAGGCCATCGCCTACCTCTGCTTACCCATCGTCCCGGCCCTGCATATGAGGTGAACTCTTTAATGGTATCACTGACCGTACCATAGAGTATACTGGAAAACTGAAAAAAAAATTCTAAATGGAGTGAAATGTGAAAAAAACTTACTTGCGCCATGGTTGTGGGAGTTTTTATTTTATGGCATTCACTCTTCAGTATAAATGATGTGTCATCTGTATTCTGTTGGTGGATACGATTCTGGCAGTACCAATTATATAAGGTTTATTTTATTTTTTCTATTTCCTAAATTTTGGCTGCAGTACTGTTTCCTACGACCCATAACTTTTATGTACTTCCACCAATGGACTTTAGTGAGAGGCATTTTTTGCGAGCTGAAGTGTTCTTTTTATTGGTACCTTATTGAGGTACATGTGACTTTTTGACCACGTTTGAAAATACCGGTTGCTTTTTCCGGCTTCGGGGAAGAATGTGCATGCCCAATTTTTTTCAGGCGGCCGGCGGTTTGAAAAAGTGGGGACTGCTGCACGGGTTTTCCATAGGAGCCCATTGTGCTCGTTTGCGGACGGTTTCTCAGACTGTCTACAAAACCGCTAACTGTCTGAAAAACCGACCTCAAACCCGTGTCGTGGAGACATGGCCTAAGACTGTCTTTGTTGTCCATGGGCTCTGGTTGCTATGGGCAATCAGAGCCCATAGTAAACAATCAGTGCTCAGCTCTTATTTTTCCAGAGCACTGTGTGAAATGAAAGCTGCGCTCAGATTGGTTACTATCGACTGTGGTTGCTATGTGCTCTGATTGGTTGCTATGGGCTATAAAAACAGTCTTACTGCTAGACAGATTTCAAACATAAGTCCCAAAATGACCCAAAAAATCACGCAATTTTGGAGTTTGGATTTTTTTTTCTTGTAAGGTGTTTACCGGAGGGAATAAATAATATTAGATTTTTTTAGATTGGAATTGTACAAATGCAGTGATACCAATTATGTGTAACTTTATTTTACTTCTAAAATGACAAAAGGGGGTGATTTAAACTTTGAATAATTATTATCTCTTATAGTTTTAAAACTTTTTCTTTATCTTATACATTAAGTCCCCATAGGGTACTAGATCACTAAGGGGTCCGATTGTTAGTACACCGTTCTGTATTTATGTATATATATATATATATAGTGCAAAGGGGTGTACAAAGGTCATATACATATATAATGCTGACCCACATTGCTGACAGTCTGCAGTTATATTGATCAGTTTGTGGGTCAGATATATAATGCTGACCCATAGAGCTGATTCAGCATTATATATTTGACCCACAGAACTGATCAATATGACTGCAGATTGATTGTCAGCTCTGTGGGTCAGTGTGATCCACAGAGCTGACAATCAGTCTGCAGTTATTATTTTGGCCCCCAGACATCTATTTAACAATCATGATGTAACATACCCCACAACCTCCCTGTAAATACCTGGAGGTGGAGAAGGAGGGGAGTGAGGGAGGAGGAGTTCAGGGGCCGGCACCCGAGGCTTACTGCAGCCTTTCTCCTCCTCCACCACTACATGCAGACGCTGCAGCCGGCAGCTAATAGTGAGTAGAGTGTCTGCTCTCCTCCGCCTCTCCTGTTGCCTGCGCAGAGTGCATTATCACAGGGACCCGTGGAGCCACTGGGAATAGCAGTCGCTTCATGGTTGGTAAAGAGGTCCAACAATGCAGCGCTACTCCAGTGAGTGAGGGCTGGCCGACTGGAGGATGGAAGATTCGGGGCAGCAGGCATTTTATCCGGGGCATGAGCCCCAGATAAAACTGCCTAGCGACGCCTTTGGATTTCATCACTTAATTTCTAGCATCCTCTAGGACCATTAAAAGTCCCCTAGATTCTTCAGTCACCCACACATTAAATAATCTGTTTTCTTAGTATTCAAACAACCACATCAATTGTTAGATAAGTGGTTTTGCTTGTTCTTTATTAAGTATCTTAATGATGACTATTTGAATACCAAGTGATATGTGGCAAATTAATTGTTAGCAAAAACAACTCATAGGCCATGTTCACACGGCTTATTTCGGCGCGGATTGGAGCCGTACTGCGTGCCGGATTTGCGCTTCAGTACGGCTCCAATCCGTCACAGTCATTATGGTAATCCACAGTTCTCATAGAGAACAGTGGATTCCGTCGCTCCTCACCGCTCGGCGAATCCGCCGGGCGGGGAGAAAGTGACATGCACATTATCCAGGCGCAATACGCGCTGTGGATAATGCAAGTCTATGGGGCTGGTGGGCCGCACCCCGCCCCGCACCCGCCCCTTATTCAAGCCGGAATTGCGAGCGAAATCCGGCTCACAATTACGGCTTGAATAAGCCGTGTGAACCGGGCCATAATGTAACGGTGACTACTTGCGTAAAGTGGAGAATGTTTATAGGTAACCAATTGTATTGTATGATGAATAAAGGAACCAATGGTTTTACAAATTGTAAAAAAAAATGTAAAGTAATGATGATGGGATTAAATTTTGACATACCTCTAAAATCCCCTGTATAAAAACTTGCATCTGTGAACCAAAATAAAGAAATTTCTGATTCAACTTGATGTTAGGGGTCATTTTTCTGACATAATGCCCATATGTCCATTCTGATATTAAATTTGGAAACTGGCACAACGAGAACTAAGTTTATAGTGACAATATTTTCTTTTAAGACTGAAGTACTAATTAGTTCATTTAACCCTATATTGTCTCTGGTAATAGCGGGCCTCTATATAATTTCACTCAGGAGCTAGCTCCGATCCTGGCCGCTTTTCCCCCTAGATGCCTAGGGGAGGCTCCATCTATCATACCATCAGCACCCCTCAAATGGGATTGTGGGACTTTGTGCTGTAGGGACTTTGTTAACATACTAAACCTTACCCAAGCGCATAATGTCCCACCAGACCACACCTCTAACCACACTCAAGCACATGATATCAAACTGGAGTACACCTCTAACCAAGCCCAAGCACACTCAATGATGACCAACTTCCTCCAGCAGACCAGACTCCACACAACAGTGGAGTTGCTAGAGTCTATTTAGATGTAATTTTTATATATATATATATATATATATATATATATATATATATATATATATATATATATATTTTTTTTTTTTTTAAATAAATAAACACATACAAAAAGCCATAAGATATCAGCGATGCTGTGAGGTCATCACCACACCTGCAAAACACTCTCATGATGTCTTGTAGGTTGTAGGCCTAGAACAGTAGCTAGAATAGACTAATGGGTGGGCAGGGTATGACTCCCTGCTCCTCCATTGTTTTTAAATA
>JAODAL010061590.1:0-20234 GCA_025379985.1 Phyllomedusa bahiana | reverse complement strand
TGCCCTGCTGCCCACCCACCTCCACTCTGTCATTGTGCCACTCTGTGGCCTACTCCTGTTCTTGTCATTGTGCCACTCTCTGACCTCATGCTGCTGCCGCCGTCACCTCCACTCTGCCATTGTGCCACTCTGTGGCCTACTCCAGTTTTTGCCACTTCCAGAATGTCATTGTGCCACTCTCTGACCTCCTGCGGCTGCCACCGTCACCTCCACTCTCTGTCATTGTGCCACTCTGTGGCCTACTCCTGTTTTGCCACCTCCAGAAAGTCATTGTGCCATTGTCTGACCTCATGCTGCTGCCACCGTCACCCACTCTGTCATTGTGCCACTCTGTGGCCTACTACTGTTTTTGCCACCTCCAGAATGTCATTGCGCCACTGTCTGACCTCATGCTGCTGTGGCTGCCGCCGTCACCTCCACACTCTGTCACTGATGTTGCCACCTGAGTCCTCAGCTTGTTTTTTTCCAGCTGTCGCTGCCATGACTTTATCAGGCTACATTCCCCCTTCAGTTTTTTGGTCAGTTTTGCCCTCTTAAGTGCCCAGGGAATTTTAGAGTGAAGCGATTCTAAGAGCGGCGGCAAGTCATCTGCGTGTCATACTAAAACACAACATTGTATGAAGACCAAACCAAGCTCCCTCTGCATATTTAAGCATGGCACAACGTTCTACAGCATCCTGCAGGCTCTGTGCAGCCTGGAAATAGCTGTTTTTTAATGTGATTCGTCCAAAAGTAATTCGGACCGAATTTATTTTTGTCGGGAAATTCTGCGAAGTGACCGAACCGAATTTTTTAGAAATTCGCCCATCTCTACCCGCCGTCCCCATTGACAGTCATTACTCGTGGCGCATATTCGCCGCAAGTAATTGACATGTCACTTATCTACCCGCGCGTACAGTACGATCGTATTGTACGAGCGGGGAGAGGACGCGTAATCCATAGTTCTCTATGAGAACTATGGATTATCGTAATTTCGTGCCGAAAGTAGCCCGTATGAACATACCCTTAGATCTACCAGAATCGGCCATGAGTCCTGACATAGGCAACACAATGATGTCATATCACCGCATCGCCTATGCCAGCCTTCACTTGAAGAAACCGGACTACAGCTCATTGTGGGATTGTGGATGCAGATGAGTTTCTTTTTTTTTTTTTTTTTCAACTAATGGTGCCCAACATACCTACCTAGCTGGAACACAAATAACACTTACCTACACTCACCGGCCACTTTATTAGGTACACCTATCCAACTGCTCGTTAACACTTAATTTCTAATCAGCCAATCACATGGCGGCAACTCAGTGCATTTAGGCATGTAGACATGGTCAAGACAATCTCCTGCAGTTCAAACCGAGCATCAGTATGGGAAGAAAGGTGATTTGAGTGCCTTTGAACGTGGCATGGTTGTTGTGCCAGAAGGGCTGGTCTGAGTATTTCAGAAAACTGCTGATCTCCTGGGATTTTCACGCACAACCATCTTAGGGTTTACAGAGATGGTCCGAACAAGAAAAAACATCCAGTGAGCGGCAGTCCTGTGGGCGAAATGCCTTGTTGATGCCAGAGGTCCAAGGAGAATGGGCAGACTGGTTCGAGCTGATAGAAAGGCAACAGTGACACAACTAGTCACCCGTTACAACCAAGGTAGGCAGAAGAGCATCTCTGAACGCACAGTACGGCGAACTTTGAGGCAGATGGGCTACAGCAGCAGAAGACCACACCGGGTGCCACTCCTTTCAGCTAAGAACAGGAAACTGAGGCTCCAATTTGCCCAAGCTCATCGAAATTGGACAGTAGAAGATTGGAAAAACGTTGCCTGGTCTGATCAGTCTCGATTTCTGCTGCGACATTCGGATGGTAGGGTCAGAATTTGGCGTCAACAACATGAAAGCATGGATCCATCCTGCCTTGTATCAACGGTTCAGGCTGGTTCAGGGGAATATTTTCTTGGCACTCTTTGGGCCCCTTAGTACCAATTGAGCATCGTTGCAACACCTTGTGGAATCTATGCCACAAAGAATTGAGGCGGTTCTGAAGGCAAAAGGGGCCCAACCCGTTACTAGCATGGTGTACCTAATAAAGTGGCCGGTGAGTGTAGCTGTTGCCTACATACCTTTCTATCTGGGGTACAATTACCCAGTTGAGGCATACCTACCTACCTGTGGCTTATCTACCTAACTGTGGCCTACCTACCTACCTACCTGGGGCCTACCAACCTACCTAGGGCCTATCAGCTTATCTAACAGGGTCTACCTACCTGGGGCTTTGCTTATCTATCTGGTTATATAATTCTGAGGGGTACAGGCCATAGCCATAGCACAATCTCTAATGGGTTAGTCATCTGTTCCTCCCCACCCCACTAGGAGACTGTGCTAAAGCCTGTACCTGCTCTCCCACCCAGGGGGAGTTTGTACAGAGATGGGGGACAGTGAGGAAGGTGCTGGAAAAGTGAGGATTCTGAGATATTCGTGTGCGAATGCTGCAGGGACGTGTGGTGTCTGGGAGAAGTCTCAAATTCAAAATGTTTGGTACCTTTTGGTTACAGGTTGTTACGGCATAAGCTGGACCCCACCTGCTAAACACTACATAAACAAATATCGCAATGCCGCCAATAGACGTTGCACCCATACTATTGATCCTTGGCTAACGAAAATAAAGAAATAAACATGATTTTATTGATTTAATATTTTTTTTCGTTACCCCCATATTATTATTCATTTTATATACACATCGGGACAACTTCTGTAGTCTTATAATTTGATTTCGGCCATGTACAGTTTGATTTCAGATTGCATTAGAAAACCCATAGGAGCGTCGCTCGCTCTCCCATTGGACGAGCCTCCGCCGCTTCAACCAATCAGCTCGTTTCTGCATTTTTACTGTATTTTGAACTGTCCCGCCTTGGAATATGATTGGTCAATTTTTCTCATAGGATATAATGGGACATTGTCGCTCCTATTCTGATTTGTCCATTCTTCTCCATAGGTTATAATGGGACATTGTCGCTCCTATTCTGATTGGCTGGTTTATGCCGACCAATCAGAAGAGCTTAAGCAATTTGAATTACTGCATTTCCCGGCAATTCTTTCTATTGCAATTCCCTATGTAGCGCCGGTCTTGGCAACAAACGCGCTTTTCGGGGTTTAAACTGATTTATTTTTACAGAAGGTTTTAGCTCTTTATCTGATAATATTTTACACTTAATCAAAATTATTATTTTTTTAATACTTCATGCCACACGGCGCTGAGCGCTGAGATTTCAGTGCGCCCATCTCTCCATAGACTACAATGGGAGAAGTAGCTCGCGCTCTGATTGGCTGGGATAGCCAAGCCCCCGCTAGCTCAGCCAATCAGCTCTTTTCTGTCTTTTTACTGTATTTTGAATTATCCCGCCGTGGATTCTGATTCGTCTAAACTTCTCCATAGACTAGAATGGGTCTTTGTTGCTCCTATCCTGATTGGTCAATAATTCTCCATAGGATTTAATGGGTCTCTGTCGCTCCTATTCTGATTGGCTGAGCTAGCCAAGTCCCCGGTAGCTTAACCAATCAGCTCTTTTCAGCATTTTTACTGTATTTTGAACTATCCTGCCGTAGATTCTGATTGGTCTAAACTTCTCCATAGGTTTTAATGGTTCACTGTCGCTCCTATTCTGATTGGCCGGTTTATGCCGACCAATCAGAATAGCTTTCAGAATTTGAATTACTGTATTTCCCGGCAATTTCCAATATCCTAATTCTTGAATTAGGATATTGGAAAGTTATTTTGTTTTATGTATTTTTTAGGTTTCAGCTCTTTTCCTGAGAATGTTGAACGTCTTTATAAAGGCGATTTTTTGATTCATACTCCGCACCGACATCTGGAATGATTTCTCGCTGTTCCAGCCTGTCTCGCATCGGAATTGTTTCTCGGCGCAGCCCCGCACGGCGCCTACGTCCCGCACTGCGCCCATGTCCCCACACTGTGCCCCCCACACACTGGCGAGGCGCGGTGGACTTTTCCCCGCATGTATGAGTGCGCTACCTCCGGCGGCGAATCATAGGCGCAGCCCCGCACTGCGCCTAGGTCCCCGCACTGCGCCCCACACACTGGCGAGGCGCGGCGGACTTTTCCCCGCATGTATGACCGCACTACCTCCGGCGCCGAATCATAGGCGCAGCCCCGCACTGCGCCTCGGACCCGCACTGCGCCTAAAACACTGGCGAGGCGAGGCAGACTTTACATGCTATGTATGAGCGCGCCCCGGCCCCGACATAAATCAGGCGCAGATTCCGCCGGGAAACTGCCGGACAGGTGCGCCCCGACCCGGCGAGATTCATACATGTGGCCCTTAGAGATTATAATCGTATTAGCCTGGGACACCTGGAGAAAAGAATCCCTGGGTCACTGCATCAAATGTTACGGTTAAACCAGCTTAGCCAGTCAGACCATTTTAGATTCCAGTTCTGCCCTCATTTCACTTTCCTAACTTTTTCCTCTAACAATTCTCTGCAAACGAGAGCATATTACTACCGAAACGTTCTCACTCACAGAATTAGCCAGTAAAGACATTCCGATAATAAGGCAAACTGATCCAGGACTTTCCCATGAAACTTTAGCTCAGCTTTTATTATTCCCAGAAAATGTAATCTGTCATCTTGTAAAAATGCCTAATTTTCATACAGAGTCTTTTGATTTTGTTCTGTCTCGGGATAGCATCCAATTTATAGAGCTAATATGGAAACACCAATTCAATCCTTGGAGTCAAAACTGCTGTGCTTTATAGCCACAAACACAGAGACACTTAATCCCTTACTCCATATGATGTAACTGCACCTCATGATGTTGATAATGAAATATGGACTCAGCGCTAAATTCACTCCATACCTGGTGGGTGACGCCTGTTAGTTCCAGCTGGCACCTGCAATTAGAGACAACTGCAGTCATGGTCATTTAAAGGGATATTCCAATTTCATTGCTTCGTTTTGCACATGTAGCTAAAAGTAAATAAAGACGAATCACCGAATACATTGCTCTTCTGATTTTGCTTCTCTTCAGAGTTAGAAACAGATATTGGGGCAGATTTATCAAAGCAGTTGCGCCAGAATTCTGGCTCAATTTGCGCCAAAACAAGCTTTTCGCCACATTTACTATGAGTTTTAGACAGTTTCAGGCGCTTCTGCACCACGTCCAACAAAGAGGGCGTTGCTCCGTAAAAGGGTGCATGGCTTAAATGTGTCAAAAAATGCGCCAGGATGTGCGACCAAATTCTGGCGTAAAAGTAAGCCAACTTAAAGATGGTACAAACTGTGACTAGACAGATCTAACCTGCACCAGATTTATCAACACTATGATAAATGTGGCACATCTTAAGATTGTCTAATCTAAGTTTACACTGTCTAAAAGTAAGACACTTTTGATAAATCTGCCCCATTATCTCCTGCTTTTGTACACAAGTTTTCCTACTTACCGGCCCCCTCTCTCCGCTCTTACAGACTATAGCAATGGTAGGGCTGGAGACATCGCTTCCTCCTGTACTCCTTATCGTTAAAGATGGGAGCTTGTTTACATTACTTATTAACTAGCTTTAACCTTTTAGAGCTCTGTAGTCTTGTGCACTACAGTTTACAAACCTCCTGCAGTCATGTCACTAACAGGATCAGCTAGGAAGAGCAGAGCTGATATGCCAATCACTGCTGTAGACCCGTCCACAGCCTGAACAGGAAGTGTGAGACTGAAGCTGCCTGTAGCTCTGTAAAACAGTATGTTGAGGCAACCCCTTTATGTACTAAATCCAACCATGGCATCAAGGCAAGAAAATGGAGAAAAATAATGTGGCGCCATGACGTTTTCCGGCATAAAGATTTTTCACATGCAGTTAATCAGGATTTTCACCTGCCCAGATACGGTATTATGGGAATTGTCTTGACCACTTAGAAGGAGCTACACATCATTTGGTGAATCACTTGTTACCCAGTATCCATGGATTTTTATTGATACATGTTTGGAACCAGTTACTGTACATGACTCTTCTGTGGGTCAGGAGTCTTCGGTTCTTGAACGACAGTAACATGATTTGTATGTATGTCAGCTTTTCAGGGAAAAAACGTTATGTAAAAATCCCTCTCTCCCACCAGAGATCTTCTTCTGACATCATGGGGGACACAATATGTAAAATAAATAAAATAAAAACATAAAAAAGGTAAAAAAAAATAAATTTAAAAATACCTGACAAGCCAAACCACAACTTTTAGCCTCACTCCCAACAACCCTAAAACTTTATATAAATTATATATAAATGTCCTTGATGAAAAAGTGATGCATTTTTGCTGTTAGAAAGTTAGCATAAGTTTCCTGACACTACTAAAAGGCATCTGATGTACAAATTATAGAAAAATAAAGCCTTATATTTCACACAAAAAAAATACTTTTTTTTTATAATGTAACCTAGTAAGAGAAAACATTATAGCGTTCAAACTCTCATGTACTAAAGAAGTTATTAAAAGGTGTCTGGTCATGCAGGAGGGTGAAGGGGAGCCTGATCAGAAACTGGTTAATAGTGATGTAATGTTTGTATAAAAGTGTAAATTTGGCGTGCCCTCAAAATAACTCAACACACAGCCATCACTGTATAAACCACTGGCAACAAAAGTGAGTACACCCCTAAGTAAAAAAGGACAAATTGTGTTCAATTTACCATTTTCCCTCTACGGTGTCATGTGACTTGTTAGTGTTACAAGGTCTCACGTGTGAATGGGAAGCAGGTGTGTTAAATTTGGTGTTATTGCTCTCACACTCTCTCATACTGGTCACTGAAAGTTTAGCATGGCTCCTCATGGCAAAGAACTGTCTGAGGATCTGAAAAAAGTATTGTTGCTCTTCATATAGAGGGTCTATGCTATAAGAAAATTGCCAAAACCCGGAAACTGAACTGTGGTTCAACAATATTCCACTCATAACAGGCCTCGCCATGGTCAACCAAAGAGGTTGAGTGCAAATACTCTGCATCATATCCTGAGATATACCAACATTGCTACAGAGGGTGGGGGCATTGGGTCAGCCTGTCAGTGCTCAGTCCATACACTGCATGGCTGTCGTCCCAGAAGGAAGCCAACATGTACTGTGACATACTGAAGCAGAGCATGATCCCCTCCCTTTAGAAACTGGGCCGCAGGGCAGTATTCCAACATAACAACATAGATGCCAAGTCTCCCGCTTCTGGCGGGACTCTCCCGCAAATGGGGGTCATGTCCCGCCCCCCCCGGCGAGTCAGCAAAATCTCCTGCCGGGCAGCGCACGCAGGAGGTCCTGCTCATGAGTGTGACTGTGATCTGCTGCCGGCGGAGGATCAGAGGCTCCTGACAGCACGATCATGAAGAACAAACGTGGATAACACATTACAGCCGCCAGGTCAGCCCTTATCTCATAGCACATTATCGTCCGGAGGACGCACTCACACTGGAAGCAGCAATACCCGGGCGCGGGAGATGCTATCTGATTTGTGTTTGTCTGGCAGAAGTTGTGAGCTGCACCTCCAGCGTTGGTGCTGCTGCCTCCAGTGTGAGCTGCGTCCACTATCTTGGCCTGTCAGTGTGTCTCTCTGGCCACTGCACTCCCCTCATTCTCTGACCTGACCTCTCCCCCTGCACTCCATCTATTCTCTCCCTTCCCCTCCTCTCCTTCACCTCCTTTCCTCACTGAGCAGCGATGACAGGATGAGAGCGCTCTCCCCGTCTGTGTTCCTGTCGTGTTGGAGAGCGTGAGTGACATCGCCTAAGAGCACTGGCAACCAATGGGGGGCACTACCTGGCTAACAATGGGGGCACTACCTGGCTACAATGGGGGCACTACTGGCTAACAATGTGGCATACCTGGCAACAGTGGGGGCACTACTGGCAACAGAGGGGGCATACCCGGCAAACAAAAGGGGGGACTACCTGGCTAAAAAATGGGGGACTACCTTGGCAACAAGGGGGCACTACTGGAAAAAATGGGGGCACCTACTGGCACAATGGGGCACCTACTGGCTAACAAAGGGGGCACCTACCCGGCTAACAAAGGACGGCATCTACCTGGCTAACAAAGGGGGGTCCTGGCTACAAGGGGCATTACTGGCTAACAAAGGGGGGCATCTACCCGGTAACCAAAGCGGGGCATCTACCTGGCTAACAAAGGGGGCATTACCCGGTACAGAGAGGTCATCTATTTTGGCTACAAGGGGCATCTACCTGCCCGTAAGGGACTACTTGGTTATGGGGGCTACTACCTGGCTATAAGGGCATCTACCAGGCTTTTTCCAAACCCGTTATGCATTTAGGTGGAGTGGATTTTTTGGTGGGGGGGTTTGGCTTTTTGAAGGGGCGGGGCTAACGCAAGATGGGCGTGCCCAGCGGTGCCACTAATATCTTGCTTTTTATTTTAAAATTTGGAAAACTTGAAACAACCCAAACCACCTCAAGATGCCCACTGTTTGCTAAAGAAACTGAGGGTTTAAAGGGTGTGGGGATGTCAAGCTTGTTTTCAGCAAATGGGGGCTTTCTTGTGGATGACGCCATGCAGACAATTTTGATGCATTGTGGGCGTATTTCAGCATGACAGGCTGACTGCAACCTGTAACCCCTTTCAAACAATGCTGGGCACTTGAGTCTATTTTTAAAAGCAATTTTTGGGATAGGAGTGAGCAATGTCTCAACTTCTTTGGTCAACCAGGAGAGGCCCCTTTTAAACGGCATTGTCTTTTTTTTCCAAAATTTTGGGTGTCGGAATCTCCTTACAGGCCCTTTTCTTTATGATATATATATATTGTGTTATATAATTATATATAGTGTTATAATATATATATTATATATAATATATATATATATATATACACACACGGTATATAAAAATATTTTAAGATGGCAGCCCGGAAAAGTCTGCAATTTGGGGTATATATTCCCCAGGGTTTTGATGCACCCTGATGAATGGATGGCAACGGGTTCAAGAAAAAGGGAAAGTGATGGTCCGCCACTGGAGGTGGCAGTTTGTGTCCCCAAGGTTTACTGGCCTTGGTGGGTAGGAGCCGTTGTTTTGTTGTCGCTGGAAATTATGTAGTTGGCAATTTTTTAAAACACCCTTTACTCCGGGAGGCCCCTTACGGGGGTTTTCAAAGTTTTTGGGGGGGGGGGACTGCCCCTCCCCGGGGACCCAGTCCACATTTTGGGCTCCCTTCCTCATAAAAAGTCAGCTAGTGGGCTGACTAGGTGTGGCTTTTTCCCCCAAGGGCCCAAAAGAAGTTTTGCCCTGAGAGGTTTTTGGACTGGAACGGGCCCAAGATCCCCCATACACCCGGCCCTGATTTTAAAGGGTTAGTGGGGGACAACTTTTCCTTTGTATTACCCAGCGCTCGGGAGCAGGAGTTTGTTTCATTTGTTTTTTTTTTTAACGTTTTAAAATTTTTGAACGGTCTTGCTTGAAGTGTCCCAAAAAAATTAGGGGAGCCCCCGTTTTTGGGGGGATTACCCCTTTGTTGAGTCTCGGGTAAAACTGGACTTTTGCTAAGATCCCAGAGGCCTGTGGTTTCACATATGGTGGAGGTTTGGGGGCATTTGGGGGGAGAAAAGACCAGGGGGCATTGAGCAAAATTTTTTTGGGCCCGGGGATATATAAAGGGGGTAGAGGTTTTGTCATTTCCTTTTCCCGAGTGCCGGTTTAAACCCCGGCCACCCTTTCCGAAACCCCCCTTTTTTCGCCCTCCCGATAATTGAAGTCCCCTTTGGGAGCTTTTTGCTTTGGCCCTTTTGTAGGGCCACTTCCTAAGTCGGCCAGGGGCCCACCCAACACATCTTGGGGGTTTGTTGACTTTGCCCCCCGTTATCCGGGGGGAACCATCCCACTCAAAAAACCCCTAATCAAATTTTTTTTTGCCGGGAAATGTTCCCTTGTTCCCCCGGCCAGGGACCCCAAGGGAAAAACCCTCATTGATCAGGGCACCCAGTTCATTTTCCAAAGATTTAAAGGGAGCTGTGTCCCCCTCTTAGGTTTTTTTAAAAATTGCAAACCTCCATTTATTTTCCCCCAGATGAGGGCCCTGGGAAAAGGGTTTTAAAAGGACATTGAAGGGGATGCAAAAAAAAGGTGGTGGGAAAAGGGGGGGGAAAAAGACGGGGGGAGGGTTTAAATTCCCGTATTAAGGGTTTTCTATAAGGGGGTTTTCCGCGGGGGCTTCCACAGGGTTTTCCCCATTAAAAAAGTTTTACGAAACCTTCCCCGGGGGTTTTATTGGATTTAGCTAAGGAGACCGGGGCAGGAGCACACCCCTCAACCGAAAGGGTTGTATCGGCTTTTGGCCGAGTTTGCAAGATAGGTTTGCGGCAAAAAATGCCAATTGGGGAGGGAGAATTTCAAAAGCCAGGAAGCCCAACCCGATATTTTATTAGGCGGCAAAAAGGTCTTTCGTGGTGCCCGTTTGTTTGGTGTTTGGTTCCTACGGCGGAGATTTAAATTTTTGGCCAAAGGGGCAAGGGTTTTATGAGGTAAGAGAAAAATCATGACAAAAAACTAAAAGGGGTATCTCCGGGGGAAAAAGGAACCCGGGACAAATTTACCCTGTAAAATTGCAAAAATTTTGGGGAAGGGAAAGGGGGAAGCTCTCATTGGGTGTAAGTAAGCCTAGGGGGGTTTTCGCTATTAAAGGGCTAAAAGAAGTCCATATCTGGATTCGTTGTCACCCGCCCAAGACAAGAGGAAAAAAGGGAAAGTTCCTGGGGAAAAATCCCGAGGTTTTTTCCGATTTCCCGGTAGAAAAAAAAGTCTCATAAGAAAGAGATAGAAAACGAGCCGGGCCCAAAAAAGGTAAATTTTTTAAGGGGCCCTTATCGGGTTCCCCGAGGCCGGCCAGGCCTCTCGGGGGGAGGAACAAAAATGCTGTCATTTTAGGGGTTATGGGAAAGGGTTTCCCCGGGAGGGGTTTGGGCCCAGCCCCCTTAGTATTCATTATTTAAACCCCGAGGGCCCAGCAAAAAGTTTTTGAAATTGACTTAAAGGAAATTAAATGGTTTCAAAGTTTGACGCAAAATCCTATCCCAAAAGGTGGTTGAGTTTAAATAGAAAATTGGGGCCCCCGCCAGTTACATTCCCCACTCGGGGACCTAACAAAGGGTATTGGAAGGCCCCACTTCCCAAAAGCAGCCAGGGAGGAAAAAAAAGGTTTTTCCCCCCCGGGGCCTTTTAAAAATTTGGTCGTGCTCCCTTTTGGCCCTAAATGGTGCCCTCCCACTTTCCCGGGAAGGATTAATGGATTCTTTTCTTAACACCCCTTTTAAAATTATGCGGCCGCCTTTCTAGATGGGTGGTTTTTTTCATGCACGGATTTGGGAATCCCATTGGGAAGGTCAGGGGGGGTCCTGGTTTCCCATTCGGGAGGCGGGCTTGACGGCAAACCCCCAAAAATGGGTATAGGCCTCGGGGACCCCCGGGGTACCGGGGGGTACAGTATTGGTAGGGGGTTTTAAAGCAAGGTGGAAAAAATTTGAGGCTTTTCAAAAATTTGGCCTAAACCTATGTCAAAAAAACAAGTGGGGGCCTTTTAGGGTTTGGGCCGGTTTCTACAAAAGGTTTTGTGCCAAACTTTGCCCCTTTTTGGCGCCCCCTTCTAAACGACCTCACAAAAGGGTCTAAACCCTTCAAGGGAAAAAAGGGGAAATTGAGAAGGGGGAGGAAGGGTTCTGTAAATTAAAAGAAGGGTTATGTAGAAAAACCAGTATTAATTGCCCCAAATTTTTTAAAGGAGTTTATGGGTACGGGGCAGATGCTCTAATGTGGGAGGGGGACCCAGTTGTCCAGGGGGTTGAGGGGAAAAAAACCCCCCTTTTGGGTTTACCCTAGGCGGGGAAGTTGAAAAATGGCAGGTGAACTTTTTGCTATCATGGGAAAGGGGAAGGGTTTTTTGGCTTTGAAGGGGGAAATTTGGGAATACTGAAATACTCCCTATGGGGAGGCGTTGGGTTAGTTAGGGCCCAATCCCCCTTTTTAAAATAAAAGGCCCCAGAATAAAAAAAACCCAATGCAAGAGTGACCAGGGGGTTTTTTGGCCCCTTGCAAGATTTTTAAGTTTTGTGGAACATCGAAAGGGGGCACAACAAAAGGCAATTGCAGAGGGTTTGGGCCAGGGGTTTTAAATTTTTTTTTTAAGGGGCCCAAAAGGGTCCCCTTTTCCCCCCCAAGGGGCGGTTTTGCAGGGGGGGGGGATATGTAAGTTGGCACCCGGAAGAGTCTGCAATGGTGTATATTTTTCCCCCAGGGTTCTGCATGCACCATGATGATTGGATGGCATGCGCTTTAAAAGAAAAAAGGAAAGTCCCCGGGTTTCCCGCCTTGGTGGGTTCCCCCCCCCCTGTTGTGTCACCGGGGGTAGGGCCCTTTTGGTGAGGTAGGGCCGTTCTTTTTGGGTTTTTCAGCTGCGATAGGTATTTGGGGCACATTTTTAAAAAGCTTACTCCGGGACGGCTTTTTAAACCGGAAGCGTCTAAAGGGGTTGGGTGGGGGAAATCTCCCCTCCCCCGGAACCCAAGGCCCCGGGTTTTTGGGGTGCCCCCTATAAGTGGGAAGTCAGCTGAGGTGTGGCGGGGTTACCCAAGGCAAAAAAAAGTTTTGCCCTGAGAGGTTGTGGGATGGGACGGGAATTTTTCCCCCTTACGCCACGGGGATTTTTAAGGTATATTTGAGGAAAACCCTATTCCCTTTGTTATTACCCCAGCGTCGAGAGCAGGAGTTTGGGTTTAAATTTGTTTGTTTTTACGTTTTCTTTTTGTTGTTTTGTTTGTTGGAAGTTTTCCCAAATTTAAAATTTAGGAAAAACAGTATTTGGACTAAAAACCTGTTGAGTCTCTTTTAAAAAATCGGGGACTTTTTGTAAGGACCCCAAGAGCGCCTGGGGTTTTTACAAAATTTTTTATCACAGGGGTAAAATTTTATATTTTTAAATCCCAACACACACCCCTTGTATAATTTATATTTATATATTAAAATATATTTTTTATTTATTTTAATATTATAAAAAATTTTTTTTTATTTTTGTAAACGGGATGGTAAATGTAGTTCCCTGTTGTGCCACTAGGTGGAGATAAAAACCAGGGTGGGTTTTAAAAAATCCCAAACCAAAGGGATACCTGGCCTTGGTGGGATAAGAGCCAGTATGTTTTGTCAGCCACTCTAAGTGGTTGGCAACTGTATAGGATTAGTTTGGCTTTTCAGCCGTTCCTGGGTTGGCTCTTATTGGGAGTAGACAATGCGTTGGGTGGACGTCTACTCCCCATGTTCCAGGCCACATTTTGGATAGGGCTCGGGAGTCCTATAAAAGGCCGGGGCCTTCAGGTGTACAGGGGGACGTGGTCTGCGGCCTGGACATGTAGCAGCAGAAGAGCTGGAAATAGGCTCTGGCCCCCAGAGACTTAAGGGAAGCCGAAAGTTGTGTGGTGTGAATACATTGCTGGATTCTAGGTCCAGACCTTAGAGAGGGACTCTATGTTATGTAAAGTAAGTGGCTAGACGGCCTAGGGTTTTTGTTTGGTGCCTATGTTTTATGTTCCTGTCTCTTAATAAAGCTGGTGGATGCCAGTGTGAAACATAAACCTGTGTCTGAGTGCCATTCCGCCTACGAAAGACGGCGATTCCGTGAGCGAAAAACCCCCCAGAGCCAGTCCAAGATGGTGGCCGGAGTCATGTCACATAATATATACCAATGCAATTCTATCAGAGGTGCAAAGCAGTGTGTTGTAATTAACAACAGGGTTATTGCAGGTTCTCACTATTGACATCGTGATATATATTTATATATAAATATAAATCTCTAACTGGATTTTGTGTTGGTTGTATTCTGTTCTGAAATCATTGTATCACAAGCTCTGCTCGATGTTTTTGCTTGTCCTGGGCTCACACACACGGTTTCTTATCTCCCTGATGCTGAAACAGTCTAACTATTTAGGAACACTCAGTTCTATGTAACTATCTAATTAATGATGTTCTCCTACCGATTCTGTTTTTAACAACCTCTTGTATGAATTTTTCTATTTTTATCACTGAGGGTTTGATATAGTTATCTTACCCAAATATAATAACATTAATACACTTCTGAACATGATTACATCAGAGGATTTAATAAGAGACAGAGGGGGGTACAGGTATTCGAGCCCATGGCCAGCTGGCCCCAACCTGTTACCATTAGATCTAATTTTTCTGTTTTTTATTTTACCCCTTTACATCACCACAGGGATGCCATGAATAATATTAGACCCCCTACAGACACAACATCTGGGTTCCCCACAAATTAAAGTTTCTATTTTATCCTCTTTTTTTTAAAGTTTGATCAGGGCGTCTTACAGCAGTCAAACTTCTTGTTCAAATCCAGCACCACGATAAAAAATATCATATTAAAACTGTGATATTTATTAGATTCCAATTAAAACATGGGGCCACATGTATGAACCTGTTTAGGTCTAAAATTCACTTTTTTGCCCAAAGATTACTATGGGCAAAAGAGTGAGTTTTAGACCTAAACAATTTCATACATATGGCCCTTGATGTCCACAAAAAGTTTAAATCGTAAGATCCATAATTAGCAGACGCGTTTCGAGCATCAGCAATGACTAAGAGGTTGTTTCTCGAAACGTGTCTGCTAATTATGGATTTTGCGTTTTAATTTTTGTGGACATTATATTTTAATTGGAGTCTAATAAACATAACAGTTTTATCACAATATTTTTTCTTTGTGGTGCTAGATTTGAATAAGAAGTTTAACTACGTATCTAGTTTCCTGGGTTCTGGAAACTGTCTGTGCACCCCCCCCCGCGAATACATCACATCTGATATCCCAGGTGAGCATAATAATATTAATAATCTTTATTTATACAGCGCCAACAAATTCTGCAGCACTTTACAATTTAGAGGGTATAAGTACAGACAAAAAGACAGATATTACACAATAAAAGCTACTTACAGATTATACACACGGTATGAGGGCCCTGCTCGCAAGAGCTTACAATCTATTAAGGTGTATGGGGGAGACGAAGGGTGAGAACTGCTGAGTTTACAATGGTCCAGCCATGTTTCATAAATATGGGGTGGTTTACATAAAATTTGGGTGACCCTGCCACCATAACAGTACATCTATATACAGATAAGTATACCCCACCCCACAAACATGTCTGCCCCTCACCTTCTGTCTCTTCACCCCTTCCCTGTAGATTGTAAGCCCTCGCGGGCAGGGCCCTCTTTCCCTCTGTACCAGTTGTTAGTCACTTATTGTCACTTTGTAATTGTTTGACCAATGTTATTTATGTACCCACCTGAAATGTACAGCGCCCTGGAATAAAGGGCGCTCTAAAATAAATAAATAATAATAATAATAAGTGCCTGTGGGTGCCCTAGTGTAGGGAGTGACAGAAACGTGTGTGATAGAAGATATGGGTTAGCAATTAGGGATCTTGGTAGGCCTGTCTAAGAAGATGTATCTTCAGGGCCAGGGACGGTGTTAGGGTCCCAAAACATCCGGGGCCCAGGCCCTTTGTGTTTTGCTCAGTAGGGCTGGGTTCACATGGAATTTTTCGCTCCTCATTGTGAACTGCGGATGTGTTTTTACAGAAAAAAACCTTCTGTTTTCTGCATATTCCACATAGATCCTGTCCATCTCTTCAGCAGTCACTGTACAATGAAAATCAGCCCTGACAAATTTACTTTTTCAAAACCGCTCACCTACATATGACAGTGCAATATCCCTAAACAGTCACCAAAACATACACCGATACATGGAGCAAATCTACCAGACAAATGACTGTTACTAAAAAACACTCCTACAAAACCAAGACCCAAAATTATTACTACTTAAAGGGGTTTTGCCACGATCTCATTTCATACCTCCTGCATCCAGCTCTTCAGCTCTGTGTGCTCAGAAGGGGGCGTGTGTGATTTGTTTGAATTGCAGATCATGTGATCCAGCAGGATGACATCCCCAGGCCTTTCCTCTCTCTAGTCAAAGAACGGTCTGTTTATGTACAGCATTGTGAGTCGCTGAGGTAAAGTTTTTGCCTCCAGGCACAAGGGTCCTAGGTTCAAATCCCTGCAGGAATCAAACCTGATTTTTTTTTCTCTTTATCACATGCACAGACCTCATTGAGGTTTCTTTTTTTAATTTATTTGCACTGTTTGACTAATTACTAAGCAGCACAGAGGACGGGAGTAGAGTGACAGCACCTGGGGTTTGAACACTCAGTAGCTTCCTGGGAGGAGAGGTGATGCCTGAGAATGTGCGACCAGGACTGAGGAGCTCTCAGCCCTGGTCGTATCCCCTGGAAACGAGCTGTAAACAAAGGAGCAGCTAAAACAAAAACGGTGCAGAATGTGTAATAATAATGAATGGTGGAAATGTTTGTCATTTAACTTGCAAGGTTTCCATGTCAATTTTACTTCGTGGCAAAACCCCTTTAAGGATCAAATAATCCTGCCAGACCCTGACCAAACGCAACCCCAACATGTAACATATACCACCGCCATACAGTGACCATATAGTGGTAGATACTAGTTGTATGTAGATGCTCTGTAGAAATATAAGTGATTACACTGCAGTGACATTTATTGACTCACAGGAGACGTCTTTTCTGATCAGCGTCGTTCACTTTCCCTTTTCTTCTCCATCCGGTTCACACCTTCATGCTGATTTCTCCCGGCCAAAAACTCATCCCTGCAGATTTGGACACAAATATCTTAGAATCCTCACATTTCCAGCAACTCCTTACTTATAGGTATATAAGTCCCCTCAGTTAGGTAGGTGTGTAGATATAGGGTCACTCAGGCAGGTATATAGATATAGGGTTACTCTCACGCATGTACATAGATATAGGGGCACTCAGGCAGGTATATAGATATAGGGATACTCTCACGCAGGTACATAGATATAGGGGCACTCAGGCAGGTATATAGGGGCACAGGCAAGTATATAGGGGCGGGGAACAGCCAGGTATATAGGGGGGAGGGAACAGCCAGGTATATAGGGGGGGGAACAGTCAGGTATATAGGGGGCTCAGGTAGGTATATAGGGGGCTCAGGTAGGTATACAGGGGCACACAGGCAGTATATAGGGGCACACAGGCAGTATTAAGGGGACACAGGCAGGTATATAGGGGCACACAGGCAGTATACATGGGCTCAGGCAGGTATATAGGGGCACACAGGCAGTATACAGGGGCTCGGCAGTATACAGGGGCTCAGGCAGTATACAGGGGCTCTCAGGCAGTATATAGGGGCAATCAGGCAGTATAAAGGGGTTCTCAGGCAGTATACAGGGGCACTCAGGCAGTATATAGGGGCAAACAGGCATATACAGGGGCTCAGGCAGTATATAGGGGCTGAGGCAGGTATATAGGGGCACAGGCAGTTATATAGGGGCACACAGGCAGGTATACAGGGGCTCAGGCAGTATACAGGGGCTGTGGCAGGTATATAGGGGCACACAGGCAGTATACAGGGGCTCAGGCAGGTAAACGCTATTAAAAATAATAACATTAATACTCACCTTAACTCCCCCGGCGAGTGCGCTCTGTCCTCTTCAGTCCCGCGCTCCTCCGGCAGCTCGTCAGGCGCATGGCCTATGATGGCTGTGCGCCCGAGGACAGGCAGCGGCGTGATGAGGTAATTACATCGCGCCGCTGCCAGCTGAGCCAGTCCGACACTGTCTGTGGAGCGGGGACACTCGCTCTCTGCTCCGCAGAAGCGCTCAGCTGTGTGTGCGTCCAGCGGACGCACATGCAGCTGGAGGGCCAGTCGGTACTCCAGACGCACGGCAGCGGCCTGGAGCCCAGGAGGTTCGGGGCACAGGGGGTTTTATCCGGGGCCCGAGCCCCGGATAAAACTGCCTAGCAACGCCCCTGTTCAGGGCACTCTTAAAACTATGAAGGTTAGGATTGTGCCTGATCACCCGCGGTAGCTTGTTCCAGAGAACGGGTGCAGCACGTTTGAAACCTTGGAGACGGGAATGGGAGGTCCGGATGATTGTGGTCTGTAGTTTGATATCAGCAGCAGAGCGGAGAGAGCAGGTAGGGTGGTAGACAGCGATGAGTGAGGAGATGTAGGAGGGTGCAGCACTGAGGAGAGCTTTATGGGTGAGAGTGATGAGTTTATATTGTATCCTGTATCTTTTCTACAACGCCTCTTACAGAATTACTGACAGTACTGCCCTGATGGGGGCCTTGCATCAACCTTACAGTGTTTCAGAGAAAACAAGCTTTGAGATACAGCCAAGCCTGGAGAAAAGTGCAGCGGACCAAGCAGCAGAAACTGATGTGCAGTATACTTCCTACCCAACTCAACATAAGAGGGTATTCTCATCTCAGACATTTATAGCATTCAGACAGATATGCCATACGTGTCTAATAGGTGCAGGACCCACACCTGTCTTGAGAATGGGCCCCATTGTGCAAAATGGAGAGGTATTCGCGTATGTGCGGCACACACCATTCATTTCAATAGGAGTGCTGAGTACAGCCGATATGGTAAGATCTAAGTAACTGATAAGTTTCTCCCTTGTATGCGTATAGGGAAATACCTGTCAGCTAAGCTGACATAGTTACATAGTTAGTACGGTTGAAAGAAGACACGTGTCCATCAAGTTCCACCAAGGGTGGGGAAAATGTGGGTGAAGGGAGAGAGACAAGGACATTAAGCCTCCCCACTGGTGAATGCCCTTGAACCCACAAGGCAAGAACCAATCTGCTCCAGTGGAGACCCCATCTCTGACCCCAGAGCCTCCACCAGCCAGGATCCAGAATTTTACATGGCTACATATGCATTAATATTCTTTAGTTCCAGGTAGCCTTTCTTGAAACTCTCTACAGTTCCTGCTGTGACCAGCTCCTCAGGCGGCTATTCCACAGATTCACAGTTCTTACAGTGAAGAACACTCTTCTCCTCTGGAGATTGAATCCTCTTTTCTCTAGTTAAAGGGAATGTCCCCTTGTCTTTTGAGGGGGCGTCACTTGAAATAATTTTTCCCCATACTTTTTGTAGGGACCATTTATATATTTATATAAATTAATCATGTCTCCCCGATGCCATCTTTTTCTCAAGACTAAATAGTTCAATTCTACTAACCTCTCCTCATAACTAAGATGCTCCATTCCCCTTATAAGTTTGGTTGCTAGTCTTTGTACTCTCTCTAGCTCCACTACATCTCTTCTATAAACTGGGGCCCAGAACTGAACAGCATATTCTAAGTGAGGACGCACCAATGCTTTGTACAGCGGTAGAATTACATCCTTGTCTCGCGAGTCCATGCCTCTTTTAATACACGCCAATATCTTACTTGCCCTAGAGGCAGCTGACTGACACTGCATGCTGTTCTGTAGGCTATGATCTACAAGAACGCCCAGATCTTTCTCAACAAGAGATTCTCCAAGTTTTTCTCCCCCTAGGACCTGTGATGCCTGTAGATTTCTCCCCAGATGCAGAACCTTACATTTATCCACATTGAACCCCATTTGCAAAGTGGATGCCCAAGCACTCAGTGTGTCCAGGTCTGCTTGCAATTTATAAGCATCTTCCATAGATTGCACTACCCTGCATAGCTTAGTGTCATCTGCAAAAATCGAAACCGTGCTATTAATCCTTTCCACTATATCGTTAATAAATACATTAAATAAGAGAGGACCCAATACTGAGCCCTGGGGCCACCACTCACAACCGGGGACCACTCAGAGTAGGAGTCATTTACCACCACTCTCTGAGTATGATCCAGCAGCCAGTTTTTAATCCAATTACACACTGTTGTCTCTAACCCAATGGATTCTAATTTACCTAACAAACGCTTATGCGGGACAGTATCGAATGCCTTTGCAAAGTCTAAAAACACAATATCTACAGCTGCCTCACTATCCAGACTTCTACTCACCTCTTCATAAAAACAGATCAGATTGGTCTGACAGCTTCTGACCTTAGTAAATCCATGCTGGCAATCATTAATAATATTGTTTTTGTCAACATACTCCTGTATATAGTCCCTTATGAGCCCCTCAAACATTTTTCCCACAACAGATGTTAAACTTACTGGTCTATAATTACCTGGGCAAGACTTGGAACCTTTTTTGAAGATGGGAAATACATTTGCCTTGCGCCAGTCTCCTGGTACTATACCAGTCACCAGGGAATCTCTAAATATCATGTACAGGGGCACACCGATAACCAAGCTGAGTTCTTTAATAACTCTTGGTGAAATTCCATCAGGGGGGTGGATG
>JAODAL010061589.1:0-20234 GCA_025379985.1 Phyllomedusa bahiana | reverse complement strand
TGCACATAAATATCGACTTTGCAGATGAACAACTCGTAAATAATCCACACAATAGAGGATAATGTTTCTAAAAAGGGGATCAATGGGTTGGATAGGCCGGGGCAGAAAAGTGCAGATGGGTTTTTAAACCTTTAAAATGCAAGTTAGCACAGGGGGGAAAAACCTTACAGTTTACATTTAAATGGAAAAACACGGGGTAAAAGTGACAGGAAAGGACGGGGAATCCGGGGGACAGAAACTTAACTGAGCACCAGTGCACAGCACACCCAAAGGCTAATATATCAGGGGTTGTATAAAAGGGGGCATAGATCCATTTTTGGAACATTTTTTCCCCCCTTTATAAAATCACTGTTTAGACCATACAGGGAATATTGTGTACATTTTTGGGGCACCATGCACGAAAACTTGTAGACTGAACGGTCAAAGGGCGGGCAGCAAAAATAATAAAAGGGACGGGGAGCACAAGACCCAGAAAGTTTTCAAGGTTAGGGTTATTTAGTTTAAGAAAAACGGTTGGGGGGACATAATAAATTAAGGCCAATATAAGGCTCGCTAAATTTATCATACCCAGACTAACTAAAAAAAGGGGGCATCGTCCCCCCCTTAGGAAAAAAATTTATACAAAACTAGGAAGGATTTTTTTACTTTAGAGCTGTTCATTTGGGAACTCTATGCCAAGAAATTGCAGGGTGATTTCACAATAGATTCAAAAAGGGCTTGATGAATTCGGGACTATAAATAACAATTCTAGTGATAGATTCTGAGGGGGGCTGGATACATTTCAGATGAATATAACAATTCTAGGATGGGATTCAAAGGGGGGTCGTTGTCCAGGGATTTTTCTGATTCCCAAATTTTAGAGTCGGGAAGGAAACATGTGAAAATTTGGGCTTCTCCCATGGGGGTTTTTGCCTTCCTCTGGATCAAACTTTAAAACTTTACAACCTTTTGCAAAATTGGCTGAACTGATGGACGTTTTCTTTTTTTGGGCCCGACAAAAAATGTAACTTGTAACTAATGGGGAAAGGCTTTTTTGCCTCGGGTCGATTTAGGGGAGGTTCTTCTTAGTCAGAGCCACTATGGAGGCCCTCAGAATAGAGAAGTTCGGAATATATTGATGATAATAGTTTGCAAACCCCAGAAAGGGATGTATTGCCCGAAGTCCTACATGTAGCGGCCAGTGAAGAATAATTTTGTAGGGTCCATTTTTCAACCTTTATGAAACAATGACTTGTCTATCCAAAGACATATTTCTTCAGTTTTGGTAAAGATGGTTTTCCCGTAAACATCTTAAAGCAGGAAAATGGTGCTATCAGGAAGTCAGTGCCAGACAATTCTCACCGATGGGAGGCTTCATTGCCCTTCAAAAAAGGATGCAATTTAAAAAAACGAGTCATACAAGGTTGGGGGGCCCAACCCCATTCATTTTTAGTTCTACCACCAATTCCTTTCCAGAAGGCCGCTATGAGAGGTTGGTTATTTCAGCGTAGCTCAGAGGCGATCATGCAAAAATGTATATAATTTTGCCCTACAGTAGAATCGCACTGATGTAGACGAAGCTGCACTGAAGGCACTGAAGTGCCTGGGTTCCTTGAAGTATGTAGCAAAGGTCAAATCCAAGAATAATTAGCAAGGCAATGTAACGCTCAGGGTAATAACACCAAAAACAGTGGCAAAGTAAGGAAGGGGAAGTGACTTAATGTAGAATCCAGCGTCCGCTGATTACTAATCAGTGGAGCGCTGGCCCTTTAAATCCACACAACTCGGTGCACGCGTACCCCAGAGAGTGACCAGTATCAGCGAACAGAGCAGGAGCAAATATATACCATCAATGCCCCAAAAAAAAATGTACGGACGAGGGCCTGTCCAATAGATAATTCGGCAACAACTCTCAATAAATACTTCAAATTCACAACACAAAAGAGTTATTTACCTAGTTAAACTCCTAAAACTTAACCTTTAATAAATAACAATAAAAACTATTCCTATATTCCTATATCTAATATCCACCCTCAGAAGCCTACCTATCCCCAAAAAAAGGGAAGGAAAAAAATATATATATATTTGGAGCTACCGCCCCGATAAGGGCGACCCCAACTACTATCTCTCTATTACCTAAATAACATCAAGATGTCTCATATATATTACAGTTCCTATGCTCTTACAAATGGTATATTATTATCATCCAAAACCCAGATGGTTTCAATGTTCTGTTCCAATATATTTATTGTCCTATATATTACAGTTACTATGCTCTTACAAATGGTATATTGTTGTTGTCCAAAACACAGATAGTTTCAATGTTCTGTCCCAATGTACTTATTGACCTATGCGTTTCACCCCGTACAGTCGTCGGGGCTCATCAGGGACCACACAGACTGAAGCACTATCAATTGTTTGTGATATGCATAGAGCTGCTATATGTTCCTATTCATCAAAGGAGGAGGATAAGAACTCTCTGCTGGCAACCCTTGCTTTGAGGAACAGTATTGGCCGATGTTTGCATTTGACATTGGCGAGTACATGCAGGGTTTTGTGAGTATATCATGGCTGAGATGTAAAAGTTGTTAATATCTGTCATCTGAAACACATCATATATGGATGATAGGTGATGATGTTCTAACAGGATCTCTATTGTGTAAAGGGTATCATAAGAATGCCTACGGCATCATACATGTTTTGCTAATGCATAAAAATCTGTTCAATGGAACAGAACTAGAGATGGGCGAATTTCCCGAAATTCGTTTCGTTCACTTCGCCAAATTTCTCGGCAAAAAAATACTTCGTTCCGAATTACTCGGCCACGAATCACGTTAAAAACAGCTATTTCCAGGCTGCACAGAGCATGAAGGGTGATGTAGTACGTTGTTTGCTCCATGCTTTTTTATATGCAGAGCGGAGCTTGGTATGGTCTTACATACAATGTGTGGGTTTTGGTTATGACGACGCACATGGACTGCCGCACGCTCTCTAGAATAGCTTCACTATAAAATTCATGGGCACTTAAGAGGGCTTAACTGACCAAAAATCTGAAGGGGGAATGTAGCTTGATAAAAGTCATGGCCAGGAGAAAGCTGGAAAAAAACAAGCTGAGAGCTCAGGGTGGCAAAATTAGTGACAGATTGAGGATGGTGACGGCGCTTAGACACAGCAGCATGAGGTAGACAGTGGCACAATGTCACCAGTGTGTAGGTCACGGCAGAAACAGCCACTAGCAGCAGCATGAGGTAGTCAGTGGCACAATGACAGTGTGTAGGTCACGGCGAGCCAGCAAGAATGAGGTCAGGCAGAGTGGGCACAATGACATTCTGGAGGTGGCAAAAACAACGAGTAGGCCACTGGTGGAACAATGACACAGTGTGTAGGTCACGGGCAGAGCCACGAGCAGCAGCATGAGATCAAGGGACAGTGGCACAATGACAGAGTGTGTAGGTCACGGCATTCAGCCACAGCAGCAGCATGAGGTCAGACAGTGGCTCAATGACACAGTGTTGTAGGTCACAGCAGCAGCCACAGCAGCTGCATGAGGTAAGACAGTTGGCTCACATGACACAGTGTGGTAGGTCACGGCAGCAGCAGCATGAGGTCAGGCAAGTGGACAATGACATTCTGGATGAGGTGGCAAAAACAGGAGAAGGCCACAGAGTTGGACAATGACACAGTGTGGAGGTCAGGCAGCAGCCACAGCAGCGCATGAGGTCAGGACAGTGCACAATGACACAGTTGTGTAGGTCACAGGCAGCCAGCCACAGCAGCAGCCATGAGGTCAGGCAGAGTGGCACATGAAAGAGTGTGGAGGTGGGTGGCAATACCAGTCCTGGTAAAGTGGTTGGTGGCAGATGGAGAAACTGTCAGCAGATTTGTGGCATCAGGCGGGTTGGCGGCATCAGAATAGTGGCTGAGGCAGGTACGTTTTGAAAACCACAGACTCATTTTACACAGTTTGGGTGAGGCCGTCATGGCTGATGTTAGTCTCGACGCTAAGGCATTGGATGTGATGGAAATCATGGCGATCCATGCCTGATTCATCTTTGACAAAGGTCAGTCGTTCCACATTTCCCGTGGACAGCGAGGTATCTCCCTTAGGGGTAATGATGGCCCCCGCCGCCTTGAACACCCGCCTGATGCAACACTACTGGCCGGGCAGGGACAGCTTCTCCACTGCTAAACTCGGCAAGTTGCGGCCACACATCCAGTTTGGCTGCCCAGTGTCCAGCGGATCTCGAACTCGGGGTGGCAGGAGTGCTGTCCAAGTAGGCCACCACTTGTTAGTTTCAGGGACCTTGTTCCAGGTCCTGGTTGCTTGCTGATGGCGGGTACCCTCCTCACTAGGCGGGTGTGAAGAAGCTGTCATAGTGACTCAAGACTTAGGTTACTGCTGATGGAGTGGTACTGCTCCTCACCCCCACCTTCCCCCAGCAGCCGCGGAAGTAGTTCAGTGAGAGCTGAGGAAACCCCCGGTCATCAGAACTGGCAGAGGAGGGACGATGCCGCACATAGGCAGCGGCCAACTGATTACAGGAGGATTTCCCTATAGTATTTGAGTTTGTCATTCCCTCTCAATAGCTGGGGGGGAAATAAGGCTTTCCCATTTTGCGACCGGGTAGCGAGGGTCCTATAGGGTGGAGAGCCAGAAGTCATCCCTCTGGCCGGATGCTGACTTTTTCGGCTGGTCACTTAGACAGCAAATAAGCATACTGCGGGCCCATCTGCACAAGTGACTCCGTGGGGCCTGCCTCCATTTCCACTGTATTCTGCCACTGTGCTTGGGGGTCATCTGCATTGTTCTTCCTCAATCTCCATCCACCTCCTCCTGCTGCTCCTGCTCCTCCTCTTTGTCACCTGGGGTAGAAAATCCACTCATTTCACCAGGACAATGCTTCTGGCTCCAATTTCATCCTCCTCCTCCTCAATTTCAGTCCCACCGGACCTCATTGTGGCCACTAGATGTAGTCGCCACGTCTACCAGTTCTCTGCCGGACAGATTTTTCAGCATCTGTTCCAGGACATTGAAAACAGTGGAATGTCGTATTCATCCGCTAGTCTGGCGATGACTAAAAATAATGTCGCCTCCTCGAATGGCCTCAACAAAACACGGCAGGTGTCACGCGATGAGCTATGCCACTGGCTGACATCAAGTTACACAGGGGGTACTTCTGTCTGCCATGGATTCATCAAAAAATCTTTATTAATGGCCTTTCTCTGTTCATACAGTCGCGTCCAAAACATGTGCAGGCTGATTTCCAATGGGTGGAAACATGCATTCAGAGTAGTGTTGGGGGAGGCCGTTTTCTGCGCTGCAAACTCGAGGAGGGTGTTACCTGGCTTTGTACGAATGGATAAAGTGCAATGCACTGTTTCCTGGCCTTTTTCAGAATGTTCTGAAGATCGGTGGGAAGACTTCAGGACCTTTTCACAACCAGATTGAACACGTGTGCCATGCAGGGCGCATGGACATCCCTCCTCGGTGCGCGCGGACACATGTCCTCCATTGTCTCACCATGGTTACGATTTGCAGTTGGCGCGGAGTAAGCCACACATCTCGATTTCTTGCTGCATGACTCGGAGGCAGAGTTCCTGCCCCTGTGTGACTTCGTTTCGCCCGAGGAAAGCAGGTGTAGATGCGTGACACGCTGTGCCCTACACTGTGGTATGGTGGAGCAGTACTTGTGGAGGCTGAGACGGTGGTGGTGGTTGGAGGAGCGAGGAGGCGGACACTGTGCGAAGGAGCAGCGCAGTTTGACAACTGTGGAGGGGAGGAAAGCGGCGTCTCCTGTTCACAAGTGTTGGCTGTTCGTTGTGCCTGGGCCGGGAAGCACATTCCCCCTAGTGGGCCGTCTTATGGACATGTTACTGGCCCTGACCGTATTGTACAGCCTCCAGACAGTCCGCGCTGCGTGCACCTTTAGAACAAAACCGATAAGTTAAGGACTCGCCCACCTTCTGTTCTACATATTTATGAAGTGCTGGTATGGTACTTCCATTTTGGAAAAAGAAGAAGAAATTACGGCTTGGAAAACTCTCCATCTAGGCATCAGCACAAGCCATTAGTTCTCTGGAAAGGGTGCAGAGTCCACCATTTGAAAAGGAGGGATGCAGTACCAACACTTGGACAGGAGCACGGTCAACTGCTGCACCTTAGGATGGTTTGGAGCCTTACTCCATAATGTTGTCTCTTTGGCCAATAGCCTCGCTGAACGGACTGCTGGCGCCTTGAGTAGCGAGGAGCGAGGAGCATCTGGACCTGGAGATGATGTCAAAGAAACAGCTCCCTTCATGCACGAGGGTGTTGGAGCCTTGACTGGCTGCAATTGCATGCGTGCCACTGGGCGCTGCTGCTGCTGCGGCGGCAGGATGGACCACCAATCTGAGCCACGTTTTTCTCCCAGGACACCGGATGGTGACGCTGCATGTGTTGACGCACGGCCGTGGTGTGATAACAGTTAGCTCTCCGGCCACGCTGCACTTTCTGCCCACACAATTCTACATATACCATATTAGGCTCCTCCGTCGTCTTAGTGCAAAGAAACTGCCCACACCGCTGAGTATGGAATTTGTTACCGCCAAAGATACGCACTGAGTGACATAATGCCGCCGCCTGCCTCGCTGATCCCTGTGCCGCTACTTTCTTGGACTAGACGAAGCGGGTTTTTTTAACCCCATGGCAGGCTTGGCTCCGACCTCACACTGCTGCTATCCTGTCGACTCACGGCAACTACGACCACACTTGAGGATGGCTGCGCCGGCTGCTGACGCGGCAAGCTGACGCCCTCTTCTCCTGACGATAGATGAAGCCTTGCCCTTCCTCCGGCTCCAAGTTGCCGGTCTGCTTACCATCATCATCTATTTGTGTTTCATCGTCACTGCTGTCTCTTCACCGGTTTCTTGGTATGCAGAGGCTGACCCCTCAACAACCTTGACCTCCCATGACATCTCAACATACTATACTTTGCCGCTACTGCAAGAAGCAGGGGCTATTGGGGCCCCACTTTCCTTCGCTGCCAAGTAGCTGCCTGACTGCCTCTCAAAATGTTCATCCTCGCTATATAGTGGCGCTGAGCCCAGACCACATAGTAGATCTCTGGCTGAGGGAACACAGATGGACAGAGGCGGGTTGAGGATAGGGGAGGCCGCTGACCCGACTCCCAGGCGATATGCCAACTGAGGTTGTGTCTGACGTCTCCACCGACTCTTGGTGGTGTTGTCAGATGTCATCTGGGAGGAAGTGGATGACCTAGTCAACCAGTCAAGATCCAATTGAGTTGTAGTCAGTACACGGCCGGCTAGATGACAGCGGCAGTTGTTGCCTCACCGAGTGACCCTGCTGCGAACGTCCCCTTGCTGTGCTGCGACCCTGCTCCGGAATGTTTGTGCTCCTCTGCCACTCACAGGTGAAAGAGCCTGCCCACCACTCTGTCTGACATTCTGTTTGTTCTAAAATGTACAGGACGCGTGACTGTTTGATGAAGATATCTGTATATGATATATACACACCTGTATTTGACTCCAAATGAACCACTAAGAGCTTGGGTAACCCACTTGGATATAAATTGCGCTCCACAACATGGGCAGAGAGAAATTGACTTGTATGTGGCCGTTCAAAACTCTGTGTTTTTACTGAATATAACGCCACAAACAGCTTAATTAACCTTCGGTTATGAATTATGCTAAGAATCTTCTTTCTGTGGCGGTTGAAAAACAAAGTTTCTTTTACTGAGTACAACTGCAGAAACAACGCTTAATTAACCTTGGATGTAAAATTGCGCAAAAGAATTGAGCAACCAGAACTACTAGCTTGTAGGTATTACAATGGTGTTTTCCACGCTACAAAACAAGAGAAAAAATTGTTATTAAACTTCGCTTGTGAATTATTGGTATAGAAAATTGTAATTCTTTGGCGGTGAAAAGATGTTTTTATTTTTGTCACCACAGCCAGAAAAACATCGCTTAATTAACCCCTGGATGTAAATTGCGCAAAAGAATTGAGCAACCAGAAACTACTAGCTTTGTAGCGTGTTACAATTGCGTCGTCTTCTATGCTACAAAACAGAGAAAAAATTGTAATTAACCTTGCTTGGTGAATTATGGTACAGGAAAATCGATTTTTTGGCGGTGAAAAAGACGGTCTATTTTGTCACCAACAGCAGAAAAACATCGCTTAATTAACCTCTGGATGTAATATTGCGCAAAAGATTTGTAGCAGCCACAGTTACTAGCTTGTAGCGTGTTACAATTGCGTGTTTTTCTCCGCTACCACAACAATGAGAAAAAAATTGTAATTAACCTTGCTTGGTGAATTATGGGTACAGGAAAAATTTTAAATTTATGGCGGTTTGAAAAAGACGGTTTCTTGGAGTCACCACAACAGCAGAACAACGCTTAATTAACCCCTGATGTAAATTTGCGCAAAGAAATTGAGCAGCCAAAAATTAAGTGGTATTTGTATTGTAAAAACGCTGTTTCTTTAAATGAATACAAACAGGAAAGGCTTAGATCCCCCTTGGATATTCAATGTGATGTGAGCAGATAGCATTAAAAAGTATATGCAGCTGCACTGGACACACTCTGGACTTCAGATCCAATACCCCACAAAATCAGTAATAGAACGTTAAGAGAAGCAGTCTCTGAGACAAGCTGAGACACCCCACAAAAATCGCTGTATAAAAATCTGTTCTTCAGTAAGAGTTATTACAAGCAGCCGCGGCAGCACCTTCCCTAATCAGTACAGTGAGAGGAGTGTGAGCTGCCAGCGTCGCGCCCGGACTTATATAGTGCGGTGAAGTCACAGAATCCCGCCGGTCTCTGATTGGCTTCATCTCTGCACATGTCATGCAGGCTATGCCCTTCTTCCTTCCAGAGTGCTTTGCCCCATGTAACACCATGTGTTCGCAGCCATTTTATCAATGAAACGAATTCCACTTCGTTAGAATCAATTCGCCCATCTCTACCCACTACACAAGGGCTGTCAATACCCTTTTGCTTTCACTTATCATGGTACTCAGCCCACCTGGACGAGGATGCTATAAAGGGGCACAGAACTCACCCAACCAGTTGACTCAAGCCTTGCAGGACGTGTATGATATTCTCTTGTGTGCACCTGATTTTCCGACTTGTCAATCAAGCTCTTTGAGTCTTTTTCAACATTTTGCATCCATCAACTGTAAGTCGAACAGTCCAAGCTCCAATGGTGTTCTAATAAAGTGGTATTCCTCGGACATTGCATATCACAGGGGACCAAACACCTTACTGATGATCGGAAAAAAGCTGTGATGCTCATTTCTTCACCGACCAATCTAAAACAACTTCAAGGATTTCTACGCCTCGTCACTTACTGTCATCAATGGATACCCAATGCCTCCAGTCTTATGCAAGTTTTATACTATTCTTTCAAGGACATTAGTTATACCAATGAACTCTCACTTGAGGCACAAGAGTGTTTTCAAAGCCTGGAAAAACTTATCCTACAAGCTCCAGCTCTGGGAATCTCGGACTACTCACAGCCTTTCAACCTCTTCCTATTTGAAGACTATGGCCAAGCTTCCGAAGTCTTGACACAAAAATATGGAGAGCGTATGAGACCTCTTGGATACTATTCTTGCAAGTTAGATCCTGTTGCACGGACTGTCCCTACTTGCCTCAGAGCTATCATTGCTGCACAAGATCTTCTTGAAAAAACTGAAGACATCATTTTAGGCCATCCGGTCAATGTTTTGGCTCCTCATGATTTACAAGGGATCCTGAAACAGTCGCAGCAACCTCATCTCAGTAAACAGCGCCATCTCCGTATACAATACCCATTATTGATGCCTGAAAATGTCACTTTGAAGAGATGTACTACTCTCAACCCAGCCACTCTGCTTCCTCTCTCAAGGGGGGAAGATGAAGATCAGTCTACCACAGATGAAGACCAGACTGCCGTGGATGAACCTCTTCATGACTGTCTTGAACAAATGGAGGCTGAAACCTCCCATCTTCCTACTGTCTCTACATCCAAGTTGGAGAACCCAGACTATGTCTTCTTCACAGATGGATCCAGATATGCGGACAATCAAGGACGATTCCATACAGGATTTGCTGTGGTTACCTTGCAAAAAACCGTGAAGGCTGCATCTTACTCTCGAGAATGCCAGCCCAAGAAGGTGAACTCTGGGCTGTAACTGAAGCTTGTAAGCTCACCGAAGAGAAGACCATGAACATATACACCGACTCAGCCTACATGTACAGAGTAGCCTATGACTTTGGCCTGAAGTGGGCCTGCAAGGTTTCCAGACAGCTAGTGGAACGCCCATCAAGAATCAAGACATTCAGACTCTGGTGCATGCTCTCCAATTGCCAGCTCAAGTGGCCGTTTTGAAGACTAAAAGCCCATGGAAGAATAGAGACAGTGGAAGTAGAAGGCACCTACAGAGCAGACTTGGCTGCAAAGGCCGCAGCTCTCTTCCCAGAGATTCGAGAGGAAGCAGGAGTGGCTGTATATGTGCTGACCAGAGCAGAGAAGAAAGAAGGAGAATGTGAGAAGAAAGAAGGAGAATGTGAGAAGAAAGAAAGAGAATGTGAGAAGAAAGAAGGAGAATGTGAGAAGAAGAAAGAAGGTGAGAAGAAGAAAGAAGGAAAGAAGAAGGTGAGAAGGAGAAAGAAGAAGGAAAGAATAGAGAGGAACAAGAAGAGAAGAACCAAGGACATGATGATTTGAATCCAGGTGTTAACCTGTTGAGACAATCTCAAACAACTCGAACAAGCCCGAAGGAAAGGAAAAGTTGGGAGGAATTGGGAGCAGAGATACACCAAGATGGATTCTAGAGGAAAGACAATAGACTTTGTTTACCAAGGGCATTATATCCAGCTGTAGTACAATGGGCTCATGATACTATCCACAGAGGAACTAACCAGATGATTTCTTAAATCAACAAGATATAGCTGGCATCCAGAATCTTCATTTCCCACGGCAAGTAGCCATGCTAGAAGTTGTGACATATACAATACTTGTAACCCAGGAGGACTGATGCCAACACCAAGGAAGCATTTGGCTAAACACTATATCCTCTCCAGCGGATCCAGATTGAACACATTGAATTACCCAAGGGTGGAAAATACAAGTATGTTCTAGTGGTGGAGGATATGTTCTCAGGATGGCCTGAAGTCTACCCAGTTACCAACATGACTGCCAGAACCACTGTGAAGAAACTATTGACTGAATTGATATGCAGATTTGGGATCCCTGAGGTTATTAAATCTGACCAAGGACCTGCCTTCACTGCAGAAGTAACCAGAGACATTTGGAAACTAATAGGAGCTGGCATCGACCTGCACACCCCCTACCATCCCGAATTCAGTAGAAAAGTGGAAAGAATGAACGCCACTCTGAAGAACAAAATTCTGAAGGCTAGCAAATAAACATCTCTTCCCTGGCCTGAGATCCTACCCATTACACTCTATTCTGTCAGAAATACCCCAGACAGCCCACTGGTCTCACTCCTCAGGAGATAGTATTCGAAGGCCCGCCCAGATTAGGGAGGTTTCACACATAGAAGTTGAGTGCAGGGAACAATAAACTTGTAAAATATGTTATAAACCTGTGTAATGAATTGAAACTAATCCATGCCATAGTGTTCTCCTCCATTCCAGATCCAGACTCTGATCAAAGCTACATCCTGGTGATTTTGTGTGGGTGCAGAAACACATCAGAGATTCTCTGGAGCCCAGATTTGACCATACCAAGTACTCCTGGTGTCCCCAACCTCAATGAAACTTGAAGGAAAACCCACCTGGATGCATGCTTCACACTGCAAGAAAGAGACTGCGACCAATAAGTCATTATGAACTTTTCCCTTATTCTTTCATATGTTGTCCAGTCTAAATGTGTGTAAAAAATGCAAGAGGGACAACCAAGAGGGGTGCCTGATGAATTCAAAGCTAGGGATCAGGTCAAAGGGTTTGAATCACTTATGCCCCAGATAACAATCAACAAAGGTTTGAAATGGGTAAATAACATCTATTATAATCAACCGAGGTTTGATAATTACACCCGAGATGCCTTACAAGGTCTAGCTGAGCAATTAAGCGCCACCTCCATCATGACTTTCCAAAATCATTGAGGGTTATGAGATTGTAAACAATCCATCGATGCCTCTGCCGGGGACTGCTCTGAGGAGGCACCTGGCGGTCGTTGGTCAACGGTCATACTTACCATCAAAGGCTCTGCGAGGAGGCCAGCGGTTGCTTGGTTATGCCCCTTGGAGCAAGCCTGACAGTGGTTCAGTGGGTTCAACACCCTGTTCACCCTGCTGTCTAAGGAGAGTGACCTCTAATCATTCTTGTTCAGTTTAGGGAAGAGCATCAATCATCAGTCCCGCTCTGGGGGGAGCGTTAGAACAGATTTTGATGTTTTTAGGGGGGCTGTTAAATTGGTAATTTAAGGAAAAAACATCAAAAGTCTGTTTCATCATTACATTCTTATTAAGCTCATCAGATAGTTTGTTAAACTGCTTTTATTGCTATACATCCTTATCGAAGGATCAGATATCTCTCACACAGCTTTCCTTGAGACAGATGCAGTGTCTGCTAGAAGCAAGAAAGTCAATGCCTACCTCCTCCCCCCAGATGATAGAGGAGAGTTTGGGAATGTGTCATATCAGCTAATGCTTCATACGTACATGCAAATTTATAACTTGTCTCTTGGCGACCACCAATTAACCAATCATGTAGTGAAAGAATAGTCATGTGATTAAAAAGTTCTGTTGGAATGTAATTTACTGTGATTAAATCAGATTCATGTCCTAAACGGGAGGTGTTGGTCATGTCTCTCGAGCTCTGGCTGAACGCAGCAATAATAATAATATTATTACACCTGATTTTATCCTCTTGACACCTTTACTGTGCTGTGACCTGTGCCTTCTCCAGGAATGTTTGTGCCACTGCCACTCGCATGTGAAGAGCCTGCCACCTCTCTGTCTGACATACTGTTTGTTCAAAAATTTACAGACAGTTTAATGAAGATGATAAATACACACCCTGTATTTGACTCCAAATGAACCCATTAACAAGCTTGGGTAACCCTTGGATATAAATTGTGCTCCACAAATAGCCAGGAAAAATTTACTTGTATGTGCCATTTAAAAAACTGTGTATTTTACTGAATATAAAAGCACAGACAGTAGAGATGGGCGAATTGATTCTAGCAAAGTGGAATTTGTTTAGAATTTCAGGAAACGTTCGGAACGAAGTCGAACTTTAGGGTACTTCGCGTGAACGAAGTGTGCTTTTGATTGATAAAATGGCTGCGAACACATGGCGTTACATGGGGCAAAGAACTCTGGGAGGAAGAAGGGAAAAGCCTGCATGACATGTGCAGAGATGAAGCCAATCAGAGACCGGCGGGATTCTGTGACGTCACCGCACTATATAAGTCCGGGTGCGATGCTGGGAGCTCATACCGCTCTCACTGTACTGATTAGGAAGGTGCTGCCGCGGCTGATAATTATAGCTGATACTAAAGAACTCATTTTTATACAGCGATTTTTGGGGGGGTGTCTCATCTTGTCTCAGAGACTGCTTCTCTTAACGTTCTATTTCTGATTTTGTGGGGTATTGGATCTGAAGTCCAGTGTGTGTCCAGTGCAGCTGCATATACATTTTAATGCTATCTGCTCACAGCACATTGAATATCCAAGGGTGATCTAAGCCTGTTCCTTTTGTATTCATTTAAAGAAACAGCGTTTTTACAATACAAATACCACTTCATTTTTGGCTGCTCAATTCTTTTGCGCAATTTACATCCAGGGGTTAATTAAGCGTTGTTCTGCTGCTGTGGTGACTAAAAGAAAACGTTTATTTCACCGCCAAAAAAGAAATTTTTCCTTTAGCATATTTCACAAGAGAAGGTTAATTACAAGTTTTTCTCTTGTTGTGTAGCATAGAAAACACGCCATTGTAACACGCTACAAAGCTCGTAGTTTTTGGTTGCTCAATTCTTTTGAGCAATTTACATCCAGGGGATAATTAAGCGTTGTTCCTGCTGCTGTGGTGACTAAAGAAAAAGTTTATTTCACGCCAAAAATACATTTTTCCTGTAGTATAATTCACAAGCGAAGGTTAATTACAAGTTTTACTCTTGTTGTGTAGCGTAAAATACACGCCATTGTAACAAGCTACACAGCTGGTAGTTTTTGGCTGCTCAATTCTTTTGTGCAATTTACATCCAAGGGTTAACTAAGTATTTTTCTACAGTTGTACTCAGTAAAAGAAACTTTGTTTTTCACCGCCACAGAAGAAATTCTGTAGCATAATTCATATCCGAAGGTTAATTAAGCCTGTTTGTGCTTTTATATTCAGTAAAATACATAGTGTTTTTAAATACGGCACATCAAGTCACATTTTTCCTGCCATTTGTGTAGCGCAATTCATATCCAGGGTTACCCATGCTTTTAGTGGGTTCATTTGGAGTCAAATACAGGGTGTGTATTTATCATATATAGATATCTTCATCAAACAGTGTCTGTACATTTTAGAACAAACAGTATGTCAGACAGACAAGTGGCAGGCTCTTCACCTGCGAGTGGCAGAGGCACAAACATTCCAGGCCCAGGTCGCAGCACAACAAGGGGACGTCGCAGCAGGGTCACTTGGTGAGGCCACAACTGCCGCTGTCATCTAGCGGCCATATGCTGACTAGCAACCCAAGGGTTCTTGATTGGTTGACTAGGTCATCCACTTCCTCCCAGATGACATCTGACAACCCCAGCCAAGTCAGTGGGAAAGTCAGACACAACCCTTAGTTGGCATGGCCCGGGAGCGGGTCAGCGGCCCTCACCTGACCTCAACCCGCCTTTGTCCCATCCGGTTCCTTCACCCAGAGATCTACTATGTGGTCTGGGCTCAGCGCCACTATATAGCGAGGATGAACAATTTGAGGAGGGCAGTCAGCAGCTACTTGGCAGTGAAGAAATGGGGCCAATGTCCCCTGCTTCTTGCAGTAGGCGGCAAAGTAATGATGTAGAGAGTGGCATGGGAGGTCATGTTGTGAGGGGTCAGCCTCTGCATACCAAGACCGGTGATGAGGACGCAGTGACGATGAAACACAAATAGATGATGATGTAGCCGACCGCACTTGGGAGCCGGGTGAGGCAAGGGCTTCATCATCGTCAGGAGAAGAGAGCGTCAGCTTGCGCGTCAGGCAGCGGCGCAGCCAGTAAGTGGGTTGTGTGGCCGTGAGTGAGCAGGGTAGCAGCAGTGTGAGGTCGGGAGCCAAGCGGCCACGGGTAAAAAACCCGCTTCGCAGGTCCCAGAAAGTAGCGGCACAGGGGCTCAGCGAGGCAGCGGCGGTAGTAGTAGTGCGGAGCGTTGGCGGTAAAATCCAATACTCGGCGGTGTGGCAGTTCTTTGCTAAGACACCGGAGGAGCCGAATATGGGTATATGTAGAATCTGTGGGCAGAAAGTGAAGCGTGGCCAGGGAGCTAATGTTGGCACCACGGCCTTGCGTCAACACATGCAGCGTCACCATCCAGTGGCCTGGGAGAAACGTGGCTCAGATGTGGTGGTCCATCTGCCGCCGCAGCAACTGCAGCAGCAGCGCCCAGTGGCAGCATGCCATTGCAGCCAGTCAAAGGGTCCCCCACCATGCAGAAGGGAGCTGTTTCTCTTTGACATCATCTCCGGTCCAGATGCTCCTGCTCTCGTACTCATGGCGCCAGCAGTCGTTCAGCGAGGCGATTGCAAAGAGACAACAGTATGCGTCCAACCATCCTAAGGTGCAGAAGCTGACCGTGCTCCTGTCCAAGTTGTTGGTACTGCAGTCCCTCTCTTTCCAAATGGTGGAGTCTGCATCGTTCAGAGAACTAATGGCTTGTGCCGAGCCGAGATGGAGAGTTCCAAGCCGTAATTTCATTTCCAGAAAGGCAGTACCAGCACTTCACAAATATGTAGAACAGAAGGTGGGCCAGTCCTTGAGCTTATCGATTTGTTCCAAGGTGCACGGCAGCGCGGACGTCTGGAGCTGTAACTACAGTCAGGACCAGTACATGTCTTTACGGGCCCACTGGGCGAATGTGCTTCCTGCCCAGGCACACCAACAACTTGGACAGGAGATGCCGCTTTCTCCTCCACGTTGTCAAACTGTGGCTCCTGCGCCACTGTCCGCATCCTCCTCCTCCACCACCACCATCTCAGCCTCCACAAGTACTGCGCCATCATACCACATGTGTAGGGCACAGCGGTGTCACGCAGTTCTACACCTGACTTGCTTCGGCGAAGGAAGACACACAGGGGAGGAACTGCTTCGCGTCATGCAGCAAGAAATCGATGTGTGGCGTTCTCCGCGCCAACTGCAAATCGGAATCATGGTGACGGACAATGGGAGTAACGGTGTCCGCGCTGCACTGAGGAGGGATGGTCCATGCGCCCTGCATGGCGCACGTGTTCAATCTGGTTGTGAAAAAGGTTCCTGAAGTCTTCCACCGATCTTCAGAAGATTCTGAAAATGGCCAGGAAACTGTGCATGCACTTTCATCCATTCCTACAAAGCCAGGAACACCCTCTCAAGTTGCAGCGGCAGAACGGCCTCCCCCAACACACTCTGATATGCGATGTTTCCACTGTTGGAATTCCAGCCTGCACATGTTGGACCGACTGTATGAACAGAGAAAGGCCATTAACGATTTTTTGATGATCCAGGCGGACAGGAGTACTCCACTGTGTAACTTTGATGTCAGCCAGTGGCAGCTCATGCGTGACACTGCCATTTGTTGAGGCCATACGTGGAGGCCACGTTATTTGTCAGTCGCCAGGACTACGGGATGAATAACGTCACTCCACTGCTTCATGTCCTGGAACAGATGCTGAAAAATCTGTCTGGGCAGGGGACTGGAGATGTGGCGACTGCATCTCGCGGTGGGGACTGAAATGGAGGAGGAGGAGGAGGACATTGGAGCAGAAGCATTGTCTGGGGAATTGAGTGGATTTTCTACCCAGGTGACAAGAGAGGAAGGAGCAGGAGCAGCTGGAGGAGGTAAGATGGGATGAGGAAGACGAGGCAGATGACCCGCAAGAACCGTGGCGGTATACAGTGGAGATGGAGGCAGGGAGTCCCTCGGAGTCACTTGTGCAGATGGCCCGCAGCATGCTGATTTGCCTGGCTAGTGACAGCCGAATAGTCAGCATCTGGCAGAGGGATGATTTCTGGCTCTCCAACCTATTGGACCCTCGCTACCAGTCCAAAATGGGAGCCTTTTTCCCAGCTATTGAGAGGGAGGAAAAACTCCAATACTATAGGGAAATCCTCGGTAGTCAGTTGGCCGCTGCCTATGGTAGGAACAGTACCAGCTCCATCATCAGCAACCTAAGTCTGGAGTCACTGATGAGCAGCTTCCTTCACCCGCCTAGTGAGGAGAGTAGTCGCCAGCAGCAGCAGGACCTGGAGCAGACCCTGAACCAAAAGGAGGTGGCCTACTTGGACAGCACTATGCCACCCCAGTTAGAAGATCCGCTGGACTACTGGGCAGCCAAACTGGAAGTGTGGCCGCAACTTGCCGAGGTTTGCAGTGGAGAAGCTGTCCTGCCCGGCTAGTAGTGTGGCATGAGAGCGAGTGTTCAGTGCGGCGGGGGTCATCGTTACCCCAAGGAGAACCCGCTTGTCCACGGGAAATGTGGAACGACTGACCTTTGTCAAGATGAATCAGGCGTGGATCGCCTAGGATTTCCACACACCTATGCCTTAGGCGTCAGACTACATCAGCCATGACGCCTCACCCAAACTGTGAGAAATGAGTCTGGGTTCAAACTACCTGCCTCAGCCACTATTCTGATGCCACCACCTACCTGATGCCACACTTCTGCTGACAGTTTCTCCATCTTTACCAGGGACTGGTATTGCCACCCACCTCCATACTCTGTCATTGTGCCACTTTATGACCTCATGCTGCTGCTGCTGTTGCTGCTACCGTGACATCCACACTGTGTCATTGTACCACTCTCTGACCTCATGCTGTTTCTCCTGCCGCCGTCACCTCCACTCTCTGTCATTGTGCAACTCTGTGGCCTACTACTGTTTTGCCACCTCCAGAATGTCATTGTTCCACTGTCTAACCTCATGCTGCTGCTGTGACCTCCACTCTCTGTCATTGTGCCAATCTGTGGCCTACTACTATTTTACCACCTCCAGAATGTCTTTGTCCCAAATCCACCTCATTGCTGCGCGCCGTCTCTCCACTCGGTATTGGAAATTGGGCCTTTGTTTTTCCCACCCCCCAAAATGTCATTGTGCCACTGGTCTGACTCTGCTGCGGCTTCACCCCCACTCTCTATCATTGTGCATTGGGCCTACCCCTTTTTTTGCCCCTCAGAATGTCATTGGCCACTGTCTCCCCATGCTGCCTTTTGCTGTTGTCCCGTCAACTCCACACTGTGTCATTGTCCCCCACTCTTTGGCCAACTCCGGGGCCCCCTCCAGAATGTAAAGGGGCCAACTTGACCTATGTGCTGTAGCTGCCGCCGTCACCCCACGCTCGTCACTGAGTTGTAACCCGGCCTAGCTTGTTTTTTTTCCAGTGTCGTCCCATGTTTTAGGCAAAATTTCCCCCCTTCAGTTTTTTGGTCAGTTTTTGCCCTTTAAGTGCCCGGGAAAATTCTATGTGAAGTGATTTAAAACGGCGGAAGTCAGGGTGCCGTGTCATATAAAAAAACATTTTGAAGCCAAACCAAGCTCCCTCTGATTTTTAAAGCATGGCACAACGTTTAAGCCCCTGCGACTCTGTGCACCCGGAAAATAGCTGTTTTTTAAGGATTCGCCCCGAAAAAATTCGGACCGAAGTTATTTTTGAGGGGGAAATTTTCGGCAATTTTGGAGCGAACCCCAATTTTTTAGATTTCCCATCTTAAATTGCGCAAAAAAAATGAGTTGGCAAAAATTACACTTGTGGCGTGTTAAAAAGTGTGATTTTTCTATACAACGAGAAAAACATAAATTAAAACCCTTTTAATGAAAAAATGCGATAGGCAAAAAATTTTTCTTTGGTGTTGAAAAACATGTTTTCTTTTACGACTAAACAGCAGAAAAACGCTTAATTCACCCTTTTGGTATAAAATGGCAAAAGAAATGAGCTGCAAAATTTTCATCTATGTGCGTGTTTTAAAAGGCGTTTTTATTTCAGACACAACAGCAGAAAAACTTTTAATTAACCTTGGTTAATTTGCTCAGGGGAAAATTTTTTTTTGGCGTTGAAAAAAAACCCTTTCTTTTTCTGTCTCAACAGCAGAAAACACTTAATTAACCTTGGATATGAATTATGCTACAGGCAAAATGTTTCTTTGGTTGAAAAAAAAAACCGTTCTTTTTATAAACAAAGGGAAAAACGCTTAATTAAACCCTTGGTTATAATTGTGCAAAAGGAAATGAGCTGCCAAAAATTTAAAAGCTATGTGGCTTGTTAAAACGACATGTATTTTATGACTAAATAGCAGAAAAAAATTAATTTTCCTTAGATTGAATTATGCTTAAGGCAAAATTTCTTCTTTGGCTTTGAAAAATAAACCCTTTTTTTTACGACTACAACAGCAGAAAAAACACTTTTAACCCTTCGGTATGAATTTTTTGTAAGGCAGAATTTTTTTTGGCGTTTGAGAAAACAGTTTTTTTTATGATACAACAGCGAAAACGCTTAAAAAAAACCCGGGTATGAAATTTGCCAGGGAAAATTTTTCTTGTCGTTGAAAAAACAGTTTCTTTTATGACAAAAAGCAGAAAAAACGCTTAAATTTAAACCTTGGATATGAATTAGCTAAGGCAAAATTCCTTCTTTGCGTTTTTAAAAAACATTTTTTCTTTTATGACTACAACAGCAGAAAAAAGTTAATTAAACCCTTGGTTAAATTGCGCAAAAGAAATGAGCTGCAAAAAATTTAAAAGCTTTGTGTTGTTTAAAACGAGTGATTTTACTGCACAACAGCAAAAAAACACATAATTAATCTTCGGTTCTGAATTATCTACAGGCAAAATTTCTTCTTTGGGATTGAAAAAAAAGCGTTTCTTTTTTCTGACTACAAAAGCAAAAACACTAATTAACCTTCGGATATGAATTTGTACAGGCAAAATTTCTTTTTGGGGTTTAAAAAAACACGTTTCTTTTCTGACTACAACCAGAAAAATGCTTAATTAACCTTGGGGTATAAATTTACAAAAGAAAAAAGCTGCAAAAACTACCAGCATGTGGGATGTTTAAAAAAACATGTATTTTATGCTCAA
>JAODAL010061588.1:0-20237 GCA_025379985.1 Phyllomedusa bahiana | reverse complement strand
AGACTTCTGGAGGGGGCCAAAAAAGTTTTAGGCCCAAGGGGCACTTGACAGAGAGTAGAGGTGACGGTGGCAGCAGCATTATGTCAGACATTGGCACAATTACATTCTGGATGTTGCAAAAACTGGAGTAGGCCACTGTGTGGCACAATGACAGAGCGCAGAGGTGACGGCGGCAGCAGCATGAGGTCAGAGATTGGCACAATGACATTCTGGAGGTGGCAAAACAGTAGTAGGCCACAGAGTGGCACAATGACAGAGAGTGGAGGTGATGGCGGCAGCAGCATGAAGTCAGAGAGTGGCAAAATGACACAGTGTGGAGGGCAAGGCAGCAGCCACAGCAGCAGCATGAGGTCAGGCAGTGGCACAATGACATTCTGGAGGTGGCAAAACAGGAGTAGCCCCCCAGAGTGGCACAATGACAGAGAGTGGGGGTTTCCACAGCAGCTGCAGCATGAGGGTCGGAAGTGGCCCAATGACATTCTGGAGGTGGCAAAAAACTGGAGTAGGCCAAAGAGTGGCACAATGACACAGTGTGGAGGAAACGGCAGCAGCAGCATGAGGTCAGAAAGTGGCACAATGACATTCTGGAGGTGGCAAAACAGTAGTAGACCGCAGAGTGGCACAATGACAGAGAGTGGAGGTGACGGTGGCAGCAGTATGAGGTCAGGCAGTGGCACAAAGACATTCTGGAGGTGGCAAAACAGTAGTAGGCCACAGAGTGGCACAATAACAGAGAGTGGAGGTCACAGCAGCAGCAGCATGAGGTCAGACAGTTCACAATGACATTCTAGAGGTGGCAAAAACGGGAGTAGGCCACAGAGTGGCACAATGAAGAGAGTGGAGGGTGACGGGGGCGCAGAAATGAGGTCAGGCAGTGGCACAAAGAATTCTGGAGGTGGCAAAACAGTATTAGGCCACAGAGTGGCACAATGACAGAGAGTGGAGGTCACAGCAGCAGCAGCATGAGGGCAGACAGTGGCACAATGACATTCTGGAGGTGGCAAAAACAGGAATAGGCCACAGAGTGGCACAATGACAGAGAGTGGCTGGGCAGGACAGCTTCTCCACTGCAAACTCGGCAAGTTGCAGCCACACATCCAGTTTGGCTGCCCAGTAGTCCAGCGGATCTTCTAGCTGGGGTGGCAGAGTGCTGTCCAAGTAGGCCACCACCTGTTGGTTCAGGGTCTGCTTCAGGCCCTGCTGCTGCTGGCGACTGCCCTCCTCACTAGGCGGGTGAAGGAAGCTGCTCATCAGTGACTCCAGACTTAGGTTGCTGCTGATGGAGCTGGAACTGCTCCTACTCCCCCCCACCTGCCCCAGCAGCCGCGGCAGTAGTACGTGAGCGCTGAATGACCCCCCGGTCAGACCTGTCAGAGGAGGGACGATGCCGCACATAGGCAGCGGCCAACTGACTACGGAGGGATTTCCTATAGTATTTGATTTTGTCCTCCCTCTCACTAGCTGGGAAAAAGGCCCCCACATCGGACCGGTAGCGAGGGTCCAATAGGGTGGAGAGCCAGAAGTCATCCCTCTGCCGGATGGTGAGTATTCGGCTGTCACTAGCCAGGCAAATCAGCATGCTGCGAGCCATCTGCACAAGTGACTCCGAGGGGGCTCCCTGCCTCCATCTCAACTGTATACTGCCATGGTGCTTGCGGGTCATCTGCCTCGTCTTCCTCATCTCCATCTACCCCCTCCAGCTGCTCCTGCTCCTCCTTCTTGTCACCGGGGTTTAAAAAAACCCACTCATTTCACCAGCAATGCTTCTGTTCCAAGTCCTCCTCCTCCTCCTCCTTTTTCAGTCCCCACCGGACTCATGTGGCCGCGAGATGTAGTCGCCACGTCTCCAGCCCCCCTGCCCAGACAGTTTTTTCAGCATCTGTTCCAGGACATGAGCAGTGGAATGCGTTATTCTTTCCCGTAGTCCTGGCGACTGACAAATAACGGGCCTCCTCGAATGGCCTCAACAAACGGCGGGTGTCATGCATGAGTTTGCCACTGGCTGACATCAAAGTTATACAGGGGAGTACTCCTGTCCGCCTGGATCATCAAAAAATCTTTTAATGGCCTTTCTCTGTTCATACAGTGGGTCCAACATGTGCAGGCTGGAATTCCAACGGGTGGAAACATCGCATATCAGAGGGGTGTTGGGGAGGCCGTTCTGCCGCTGCTACTCGAGGAGAGTGTTCCTGGCTTTGTATGAATGGACGAAGTGCATGCACAGTTTCCTGGCCATTTTCAGAATCTTCTGAAGATCGGTGGAAGACTTCAGGAATCTTTTCACAACCAGATTGAAAAGCTGCGCCATGCATGGCGCATGGACCACCCCTCCTCGGTGCAGCGCGGGACACCTTGTTCCTCCCATTGTCCGTCACCATGGTTCCCGATTTGCATTTTTGGGCGGAAAAAAGCCACACATTTGATTTCTTGCTGCATGACGCGGAGCAGTTCTCCCCTGTGTGACTTTGTTCGCGGGGCAAGCCAGGTGTAGAACTGCGTGACACCGCTGTCCCCTACACTTGTGGTATGATGGAGCAGACTTGTGGAGGTTGAGATGGTGGTGGTGGTGGAGGAGGGGGCGGACTTTGGGCCCGCAGGAGCCGCAGTTTGACAAAGTGGAAAAGAAATTGGCGTTCCCTGTCCAAGTTGTTGGTGTGCCTGGGCTGGAAGCACATTCACCCAGTGGGCCGTAAAGGACATGTAGTAGTTACAGTTCCAGACGTCCGCACTGCCGTGCACCTTGGAACAAACCGATAAGCTCAAGGATGGCCACCCTTCTGTTCTACATATTTTATGAAGTGCTGGTACTCCCTTTTTGGGAAAAAGGGAAATTACGGCTTGGAACTCTCCATCTCGGCTCGGCACAACCCATTGGGTTCTCTGAACGTGCAGAGTCCCCCCATTTGGGAAAGGGAGGGACTGCAGCACCAACAACTTGGACAGGAGCACGGTCAGCTTCTGCACCATAGGATGGTTGGACGCATACTGTTGTCTCTTTGCAATCGCCTCGCTAAACGACTGCTGGCACAGGAGCATCTGGACCGGGAGATTATGTCAAAGAGAAACAGCTCCCTTCTGGAGAGGTGGTGGAGCCTTGACGGGCTGCAATGGCATGCGTGCCACTGGGCGCTGCTGCTGCTGTTGCTGCGGCTGCAGGATGGACCACCACATCTGAGCCACGTTTCTCCCAGGCCACCGGATGGTGACGCTGCATGTGCTGACGCAGGGCCTTTGGTGCCACGTTAGCTCCCTGGCCACGCTTCACTTTTTTGCCTACAGATTCTACATATACCATATTGGCTCCTCCGTTGTATTAGCAAAGAACTTCCACACCGCCAAGTATCGGATTTTACCGCCAACGCTCCGCACTGAGTGACTACTGCCGCCGCTGCCTCGCTGAGCCCCTATGCCGCTACTTTCTTGGATCTGCGAAGCGGGTTTTTTACCCCGTGGCCGCTTGGCTCCCGACCTCACACTGCTGCTATCCTGCTGACTCACGGCCACACAACCCACTTGCTGGCTGCGCCGCTGCCTGACGCGCAAACTGACGCCCTCTTCTCCTGACGATGATGAAGCCTTTGCCTCACCCGGCTCCCAAGTGTGGTCGGCTAAAATCATCATCTATTTGTGTTTATCGTCACTGCTGTCCTCATCACCAGTCTTGGGATGCCGAGGCTGACCTCTCACAACATGACCACCCTTGCCACTCTCCACATCTATACGTTGCCGCCTACTGCAAGAAGCAGGGGATATTGGCCCCATTTCTTCGTTGCCAAGTCGCTGCTGACTGCCCTCCTCAAATTGGTTCATCATCGCTATATATGGCTCTGAGCCCAGACCACATAGTAGATCTCTGGCTCAGGGAACCGGATGGGACAGAGGCGGGTTGAGGACAGGTTAGGGCTGCTGACCCGCTCCCGGGCCATGCCAACTAAGGGTTGTGTCTGACGTTCCCACCGACTCTTGGCTGGGGTTGTCAGATGTCATCTGGGAGGAAGTGGATGACCTAGTCAACCAATCAAGAACCATTTGGGGGTTTCTGAACAACACACGGCCGCTAGATGACAGCGGCAGTTGTGGCCTCACCGAGTGACCCCTGCTGCGACGTCCCCTTGCTTGTGCTGCGACCTGCGCCTGCCCCAGGAATGTTTGTGCCTCTGCCACTCGCAGGTGAAGAGCCTGCCACCTCTCTGTCTGACATACTGTTTGTTCTAAAATGTACAGACACTGTTTGATGAAGATATCTGTATATGATAAATACACCCTGTATTTGACTCCAAAAGAACGCACTAAGAAGTTTGGGTAACCCTTGGATATAAATTGCGCTCCACAAATGGGCAGGAAAAATTGACTTGTATGTGCCGTTTAAAAACTCTGTGTATTTTACTGAATATAAAAACCAAAAACAGGCTTATTTAACCTTCGGATATGAATTATGCTACAGAATTTCTTCTGTGACGGTGAAAAACAAAGTTTCTTTTACTGAGTACAACTGCAGAACAACGCTTAATTAAACCCTGGATGTAAATTGCGCAAAAGAATTGAGCAACGAAAAACTACGAGCTTTGTAGCGTGTTTCAATGGCGTGTTTTCTACGCTACACAGCAAGAGGAAAACTTGTAATTAACCTTCGCTTGTGAATTATGCTACAGGAAAAATGTATTTTTTGGTGGTGAAATAAACGTTTTCTTTTAGTCACCACAGCAGCAGAACAACGCTTAATTAACCCTGGATGTAAATTGCGGGAAAAGAATTGAGCAACCAAAAACTACATGATTTGTAGGGTGTTTCAATGGCGTGTTTTCTACGCTACACAACAAGAGGGAAAACTTGTAATAACCTTTCGCTTGTGAATTATTGCTACAGGAAAAAATGTATTTTTTGGCGGTGAAATAAACATTTTCTTTTAGTCACCACAGCAGCAGAACAACGCTTAGTTAACCCCTGGATGTAAATTGCGCAAAAGAATTGAGCAACCAAAAACTACGAGCTTTGTAGTGTGTTACAATGGCGTGTTTTCTACACTAAACAACATGAGTAAAACTTGTAATTAACCTTCGCTTGTGAATTATGCTACAGGAAAAATGTATTTTTTGGCGCTGAAATAAACGTTTTCTTTTAGTCACCACAGCAGCAGAAAAAAACGCTTAGTTAACCCCTGGATGTAAATTTCGCAAAATAATTGAGCAACCAAAAACTACGAGCTTTTTAGCGGGGTTACAATGGCGTGTTTTCTATGCTACACAACAAGAGGAAAACTTGTAATTAACTTTCGCTTTTGAATTATGCTACAGGAAAAATGTCTTTTTTGGAGGTGAAATAAACGTTTTCTTTTAGTCATCACAGCAACAGAAAAAACGCTTAATTAAACCTGGATGTAAATTGCGCAAAAGAATTGACAGCCAAAAATGAAGTGGTATTTGTATTGTAAAAACGCTGTTTCTTTAAAAGAATACAACAGAACAGGTTAGATAACCCTTGGATATTCAATGTGCTGTGAGCAGATAGCATTAAAATGTATAAAGCAGCTGCACTGGACACACCTGGACTTCAGATCCATACCCCACCAAAATCAGAAATAGAACGTTAAGAGAAAACAGTCCTGAGACAAGATGAGGACAACCCACAAAAATCGCTGTTAAAAATGAGTTCTTTAGTATCAGCTATCACAAGCAGCCGCCCGGGAGCACCTTCCCTAATCAGTACAGTGAGAGTGGGGATGAGCTCCCAGCGTCGCACCCGGACTTTTATAGTGCGGTTACGTCACAGAATCCCGCCGGTCTCTGATTGGCTTCATCTCTGCACATGTCATGCAGGCTATGCCCTTCTTTCTCCCAGAGTTCTTTGCCCCATGTAATGCCATGTACTTGCAGCCATTTTATCAATCAAAAGCACGCTTCGTTCACCCGAAATACCCCAAACTTCGACTTCGTTCAGAAACCCAAGTTTTCTGAAATTTTTAAAAAAAACGAATTCCACTTCGTTAGAATCAATTCGCCCATCTCTACTTACCAGCCTATAGTCTCCAGGATCACTTTTTGACCCCTTTTTGAATATTGGCACCAAATTTGCTATGCGCCAATGCTTTGGGACATAGCCTGTGATTATACAGTCCATGAATATTAAGAATAGGGGCCTGTATATAGGGGGTGTATACCATCAGGACATGGTGATTTGTCTATTTTAATCTTCTTAAGATAGAGATGCACTTCTTCCTGGGTTAGGCAAGAAACATTTAAGGTGGAGTTAACCTCATCCCTCTGCTCATCAACAGGAAGATCATCTTCCTCGGTAAAAACAGTGGAGAACAAATTGGTTTGCTTTCTTCTCATCGCCCTCCACAATATTTACCTTTTAATCGTTTTGCTATTTATATATGTAAAAATATTTTGTGGTTAGTTTTGCTTTCTATGGTAATATTTCTTTCTGTCTCCAGCAAAAATGTATCAACAGCACTCTACAAACGCTAAAATACAGTCAAACAATAAAATTATGAACTATATCAAAATGCATTACTGCTACTTTTTTGGATACATGAAAATCTTAGGTTCTTAGCACACATTTTTGGTCAAAACTGTAAAGGGCCCATCCACCAACGACAAGGTGACCTCAGTTCAGCAGGGTACCTACACTTTATTATTCTCACCTTGCTTGGTGCCTCATCAGGCCTCCATAATATCAGGAAACAAAGGTCCCAGCTACACTCCATACTGATTAAAAACAGTCTGTCTGGATGGGTGGTTTGCATGACCAAAATGGAGGTAGCCACTCCTCAATGCAAGCAATTAAAAAAAATTGATCAGCACCTCCAAAAGCATCTTAAAGAGAATGATGTAGGTGCACACTGACATGCAACAATGCAATGTCGCAAACAATGCAAACACAAAAACATTTCAGCAGCACTCTACAAGTGCTAAGAGACAGTTGAATATATGATCAATTTCAAATTGCATTTTTACTACTTTTTGGATACATTACTATATACTGCAGTTGATTGGAAATCAAACTCCGCAAATAACCTACTGATATAGGATCCGCCATCTTGAACCCCTCAAAAATATAAATTTCAAGAAGATAGTACAGCATCTCAAGAGAACCTGTTCAGCAATACAGAAATTCAAATTAAAATCTCTTGGTTTGGACAGAAGATTTATTAACAAGGGTTATCCCAACAAGATTCTTAACAATGATTATAAATTTGCTTTTGCACAGAAGAGAAAACAAGTCCTTACACCTTGAAAAAGAGAATCAACATTGATAAGATTTATAGGCACCTACAACCGAGCACTTTAAGAAATTATTCCTATCTTAAAGAGGTTTTCTCACTACAAAGATTGGCTTTCAATAAAAAAGGGACAGTTAAATGAAGACTTTTTCTTAATATGTTAGTCAATAGATTTTACTTTAGTCAAAAGCATTTTTATGTGCTCTGATATGCACTGACAGACTGACACAGGCAAATGAATTATATCTAACAAGATTAGCTTCACTTAACAAAAGGTACATGTGCTGTGAGGACTAAAAATCATGGCTTTATTTGTAATATCGTCAGACTAACAGCTCCCAGAGTTGAATATGCTAATCACTGCTGTAGAACCACCCACAGCCTGTGGAGACAGAATAAGTGGAAAACTGCTAAAACTCAGTGAAAGAGTGTGGTGAGAAAACCCCTTGAAGAAGACACTAAAAAATTCTTTGCATTGCTACTACCCTTCTAGATTCCCTTGCTGAACATTCACAGACCTTCTTTAGAAAATAGCTATCTGGCTGGACCAAAGCCTAAAGAGTATTGCCAAACTAAACAAGACAAAGTATGCTTTGGATGTGAGCATTGTAAGGCCTGCAAATGCAAGCTTTCCTCTAGAACCTTTTACAGCTGTAAGACTAGCGTCCACTACAAAGTAAGAGACACCCTGCTAGTGAAACACATGAAACAAGTGCATGGGGGCAGGGTGAAAGATATTTGAAGTGGTTGAACTGGTCTGTCCATTGCCTTCAGGTGGTGGCATTAACATAAAATTATTATTAAAGGAGAGTGGATGAATTTTCCTACTTCACCAGACGATATTAATAAGCATCTTAATTTTTTTTTTTTTTTTTAGTATTATCACCTTACATCTACAAGAAAAGCACTCCCTCTTCTCTCATTTTAGACCCCTTATAACCATGATTTTAACTATTAACTATACTTCTGATCAGACAGTGTTATAAATTCTGGTCATCTAATTAACATTGATCTGCTCTAATTAAGATGGGACTATCTGTAATATATATTTTGTTCATCACATAAGATATGCTATAATTACTTACCTGAGACTCTAGCTAGTAATGGGTAAACTTTATTGCTATATTTTTTTGGGTGCACAAATTTTTTTGGGTGCACAAATAATGGATGATACCTAATACCCACTGCGTGATACACAAAGGACAGATACCATCTAGAATAAGGGTTGATGGCTAATGCAAAATTGTGGGACTCTTTTTTTTTATGAATTGTATATTTATGCACATATTTTACAATCATGGGGCCTGCATGAATAATAATATTCTTTATGTATATGACGAGTTCAATAGTCATAAACTGTATAGTAGTGCAATACTTACCATATATATGATGTCAACAAGAAGCAATATTGTTTCAAATTGTCCCATATTAATGAGCGATCTGTAGTAGGATAAAGAGATGCGCTAGATATGAAAAAGATAGATATGAAAAAGCCATAGTTTTATCAACAGAGAAGATCATGTATTAAGCAGCATGTATGAAGCAGTTTATACCACATTTTGGAATCGGTTATTTGGCAGACGTTAGTAACTTTACCAGCCCATATATACTTTTTCCCAATCTCTTTTTATTACTTGTCTCGTACTCAGCGCCTCATATGTATAGTAGGTGCTGCTGTTAGTCATCCTTGGTTCAGATTCTGAATATTGGATATATACATATTTTATATATGACTTGTATGAAGGCGGACAGTGGGCGGCACTACTGACACATAAGGAGTGACAGGGAAGGCAAATACATACCTCACACGCCACATTTTATGAGATGTCAGACAGACATCGCGGATGCCTCATCCTGAACATGCAGCAACAGAACAGTTCATGCTAGACTGTGCATTAGTGTCTTTTACCACTGACCCTTTAGCCCCTTCTCATTGCAGCATGTTTTTATGCTGCATTCGTATTTTCTCCCCCACCTTACAAGAGCTTTTTTTAAATTCCATCTACGTATATGTATGAGAGTTAATTTTGTGGGGAACAAGATGCACATTTTAATTTTACCATTGACCATACCATTAAATACACTGGGAAACCAAAAAAATATGCTTTGGTAAGTGGAATGTGAAAAAAACACAAATGTGCCCTATGGGGATTTCATTTTGATGAAGTTCACTGATCAATATAAATGACATGTTATCTGTATTCTTCAGGTCAAATGTTTAGAGATTTTGTTATGTTTTAGTAATTATTATTAATAATAATTATAATAATAATAATAATAAAAATAATATAATAATAATATAATAATAATAATAATTGCCATTTTTTGAGACCAAAAAACTTTTTTGCTTTTTCATCTATGGACCTGATAGAGGACCCCTTTTTAATAGAAGGAAGTATAGTTTTTTTGGTACCATTTTGGGATACATGCAGCTTTTTGATTACTTTCTTTTCCAATTTTCTGGGGATCCAAAATGACCAAAAGAACATATTTTATTTTTTCAGTTTTCTCCATGCAGAATAAATTATGCTAAACTAGACCAGACTTTTAGGAACCAAGCCAATTATATTTATTTTATTTGTAAAATCAAAAAGAGGGTTTTTTAATTTTTTTTATTTTTTAACCTTTATTTTTCTTATTTGTACCGTACTTCTAGGGTACTCAAGCACTAGTGGGCATGATCGCTTATACACTGTTCTGCAATAATAATATACTGCAGAACAGTGTACAAAAATGGCTCTCTTATTATACCCTGTTTATGATGGGGTGTAATAGGAATTCTAATATAATAGCCATAGAGGTTTATACTTTTGGCTGTACAAATATCACCTTCTGGTGGCTGATTATGTAATTTATTTGGTTTAAACAAAAAAAGAGCCTTCTCTAAATTGTTTCAACAATGATATAATATATTTAGACAAATTTAATTAACTGTTCCAAACAATACATATCAGCACCAGACCATTTTGCCATATCATCCAAAACTTACTATTTGCACAAATTTGGTAATATGCATGAGAATCACAGGCATGGAAACTTTACTTACTATATGTAGCTCCAATTGAACAATTCTTTGACTGACGTTTTTTCTGGGGAAGTTTAGAAGAAGCAATAAATGCTTTACATAAATTTGTACTCAATATTTTACTCAATAATTTCAGTAATTAGTGATCATGTTTTTTGACTTGTAGGGGGACATGTATGATAATCGTTTTCGCCGATTTTATGGCATATAATGCGCCTCTCTGTGCCGGCTCCACTGTCGAAAGCACCTCCCCTATATGTTAGGCGCATTAGGCGAAAGCTTCGCCAATTTTTAATGCGCCTAACATAAAGAGGCGTGTTGTGGGCGTTTTGTGGCGGGATGCACCACATTCGAAAACACTGACGCATATATGAATGCGGGTTGGCAGAGTGAGGCGCATTAAAGCTCCGACAGGCAGACCAATCTCAATGTGGTCTGTCAGAGGCGTCGAAGTTTGCCCCGCATGTATGAGCGCACTTCGGCGCCGACATACATCAGGCGCAGTTTTCACGGAAAAAACCCGTGAAAACAAGTGCTTCAACGCGTCGATCTTTATACATGTCCCCCGTATTGCCTACTGTTTTGTGTCTTATCTAATGGTTCTACCATGCAGTAACACAGGAATATATCTAATAGTCTTGGAAAGCGACCTTTTATGTGATCTTCTACAGTCACTTAGAATGAGGGCCTCATGTATGAAAACTGTTGTCGATAGCAACCAATGAGAGCTCCCCTTTCATTTCATATAATGCTCTGAAAAAAAGAAAGGAGAGGTCTGATTGGTTGCTATGGGTGACAAAGAAATTCTTGGACATAGACAGTTTTCATACATGTCCCCCTGAATGTCTAGTGCTTAATTGTATATGCTTGTTAACAATGGAAGTTGCTGAAATTGCCAAACATACTAATTAGAAGGGATGTCCAAGTACTTTGGGCCATGAGGTAGATATAAATAAGTTTTTCATTATTTCACACCAAAAATGAAAAGTAAAGAAAATATCCATAATACCTAGACCTATATAAACACTGGTAAGACAAGGATTCTGAAACAAGCAGCTTCTGTGAGAAGGTTCTTCTGTGACTTGTTTATCAGTATAATAAATCTAACATCTTATCTGTATAGTTTGTAATTGTATTACTGATATTGTTCTTGTCTACACAGTATTATAACTTACAACCCAGGAACATCCCACTTCAACAAGCAGTCACCCATTTGTCATGGCTCGGAAAGAAATAGTAACAAAAAAGATTGATGATACCCATTTTCTGCAGATGAAACATATTTTATCCACAAAGATGTGTTGTTTCCCAATGTTGTAGAAAGAATTATATTATCTTCTGCATACCACATAGTACAAAGATAACTAAAACAGTTAAACCTCTCTCATAATGTTATGCAGATGATATGACTACATGGTAAATGGAGCATGTGTTAATCAGCAACAGATAATAATTGTTACATGAAGCATCATACAATATGCCTCAATAACTTAGTACTTAGTAAAATACTAGATAAAATACACTGTAAAAACAGAAACATTTCATAATCTAAAATTATACTATTTTTACCATTAATGTGATTGGTCTGGATTCAACTAATGCTGATTTGCAAAACTAGGAGAATATAAAGTGTAATGGTCCCTTCAATGTTTAGTCATTCACAGCTGCTCATCTGTATGGGCATATGTGACCAATATTACAGCTTAGAAGCTCAGGTTCCTTTGTTTTCCTGTATGTAGCAATCTTAAGGATAGACCATCAATGTATTTTCCTGGAAAACCCATGTAAATTGATTTGCACTCCTTTACTTCTTTCTCTTCAAAAGTAAGAACAGATGCTAATGCAAAAAAAGAGAGAAATAGACTTTTTTTTTTGTCTCATGCTTTATTCAGTCATGACCAAGGCACCTAAGGGATCACTGGACATTTATATTTTTTTTCACAGGAAAAAAACAAACAGTAGAATAGAACACTGTTTGAGGGCATCTTGGGCTCAGGGATGCACTTTAGGAATTAGTCATTTTTTATGTGATTGGATATTCACATGATTCTGTGTCCTTTTTTTATAATGAGGCCCTTTTGTACAATTTTAAACATACTGGGCGACGTGCATGAACTTGTTGCCAACTCGATAGTTCTACCTCTGTTTTTAATGGTGTACAATCTGACAGTAAATGTCTCAGCCACACCACTATGAAACTAGTACGAATGTGTACGACAGATTTGCAGCAAACATAGGCCCATTTCTGGCGCATTGTACGATTCTGGTGCTACACTCTCCTGCATCTTTGGCGCATTCAATAGTGTTGTTTCTGGCACAGATTGCACCAAGTTTGGGTGTACGATAGTTCATACATTTATAGAACAGGGCTATGACAGTTTGTTTGACTCAAAGCATGCAAAAAAAAATGGCAAAGACCCATTCATACATGTTGCACATTCTCTTTGTATGTTTAGAAGAGTATATAGACATATTCAACATATGTCACCTTTATGTCAGCTTAAGAAATGGCCTATCTAGGATCATTTTATCAGACTAGTTTAAGTGGACTTGATGACAAGTTATACTATTTTTTATGTCACTCCACATACAGTAAACACATCACCAATTTACTAAGAAAATTGACATACAATTCTTACTGGATGTCGGTAACAACCCATCCAATCTACACAGGCAAATAAATTAAATTATATCCATAAATATAATAACTATTATGTCAATAAATTAAGTTATGTGAAAAACGACACAGGGAAAAAGTATTGAACACATGAAGAAAGAGAGTTGCAAAATGCCATGGAATGTCATTACAGCATATAAAATATATCAGTAATAAGAAAGCAATCCGGCCACTTACTGTAAAATAATATCAGCTGGTTCAGCTGATGGCCTTTAAAAAGGTGTCTCATTACCAAGGTGCCACACAAGAACCATTTCCTGTTGGGTGAAACCAGTGAACTGTCTTAAGACCTTTACAACCTTATTGTAGCAAAACATTCTGATGACCAGGGCCGGACCATGAACAAAAAACAGCCCTGGCACAAAACTCCCACCAGCTTACATACAATATATGCTTACAAAATTTCCCTCGGACATGCACCTCGCCACTTTCTAAAATAAACAACAAGATAACCACAAACAAAAAACAAAAAGTGGCGCAGAGAACCCCCTCATTACAGTGTCAGAAACAGGTATGCACTCCCTTGACAATCAGGGACAAGCTATGCACCCTAGCAAAACCCAAAATAAACAAAACCCGCCATAAGAAACCCCATAGGGCAGACCCATAGGTATAACCTACAACAGCCACTAGAACCCATAGTGGGGCAACACCACTCAGGGAAACCCCACACCTGCCATAAAGAGACCAATAGAGGTCAGACACCAGCTAGGGGATAACCTAAACACCACCATATAGAACCAAATAGTGGCAGACACCAGCTAGGGATAACCTACAACACACCAAAAGAGCCCCATAGAGGTCAACACCACTCGGGAAACCCACAACACCACCTAAGAACCCAAATTTTTGGGCAAAACCCCCGCCAGGTATAACCTACAACACTGCCATAAGGACCACATAGTGGTCACACCACTCAGGATAACCACAACCCGCCATATAAAACCCATGTGGTAAAACCAGCTCAGGTCAACCACAACACCCCACATAGAGACCCCAAAATGGGCAGAGACAAGCCAAAATGAAGACCTCTGGGCATGGCAAACTTAGGGCTGCTTTTAAGGGGAAAAGGCACAGAAAGAGGCAGAAATCAAGAAACAGAATGTATGAAGCATGGGTAGTATTTACCGTCATGTAATATAGCTGTAGGATGAGTTTCAAGCATCACCTACACTAATGGGCACTAGGGATCAACTCCACTAGTGGGCCCAAGAATCAACTCCACTGGTAGGCCTCAGAAACCCTCACATCTGACCACAGGTCATCATTGCCTGTCAACCAAGTTTCGCAATGGTTTTACCATTCAGGACTGCCAAGTAGTGAAGGTGTAAATATTTTATCATATGTGGCCAGGATGTCAAAACTCAAGGAATAAGTGGGTTGGGTTAATTGTATATCTTTGATATTGCCTATCATTGTAGCAACTGCATAGAAAAACAGAAAAGACAAGAAAAAATATATATGCAGTCATAGTGACTACTTGTGTCAGGAGAAAGTAAGAAATGACCAGTAATTCACAAGCTTTTTAGTAACCTTAGAAGCCTCAAGTCTTCCTGAAGGTAACAGAATATTTTTTGTTTTTATAACTGCTAAAGATTTCACATGAGGCTAAGGGGAAAGGGGCCAGTATGTCCAGTTTTTCTTTATGAGCCAAGCCTATTTAAGGGGATGAGCCTCCTCTTTTTATTGGCCTTTTTAGCATAATTGTGCCCATTTAACATAAAAATGATATTTACCTCCCCCTCATCTTCATTTTGTGGTCAAAGACATCAACATGTGGATGATAAAAGTATACATCCAATGATCTTACCTATTGTTCTAGATCATCTGTCAGTTTTGGACCCTGCTTAGTTTGGCTCCTTATAGTGAAAGAGCTAGCTTGGTAATCATAGGCATCCTCAAAAGATAGATCAGTGTCTGCTCCCATGGTATCACGGCTCAGACTAGCAACTTGTGAGCTGCCAGTCTACTTCATTCTTTTTAGGTTCTCAAAGGAAGAGTTGTGTACAATCTGGGAAAAGCTTTCTTAAAGTAAGTACTCTCTGCTGATTGTCAGGTGCAAGAAAACTACCATCTAAAGTGCTAGGACTGAACAATGCAGAACTGTTATTATCTCCTGAGTCCCAGGCTGCAATGAAATCAATGAGGCAGTTTAGTTGATCTTTTTGACACAGTGCAGCCAGGGAAGTTACCCAGGGCAATAAAGCATGTCTTCAGCCCTTTAAATCTCCTGAAGTCAGTAATAGGTGGTGTAGAAAAGTGCTCTACTATCTAGCAACCATCTCAGATGTAGACACACCTGGACACAAGGCATCTTTAACCCCTAAATAACAAAAATGTGGTATATGTGAAGAACTCCATAAGGATTTTGCAAATCTGAGAAATTTTGATTCTGGTTTCTTATCTAGTGTGAAACTTGACTTACTATTTTGTACTGTAATGTGGCACATATGTGTATATATTGTATACAGTCATATGAAAAAGTTTGGGCACCCCTATTAATCTTAATCATTTTTAGTTCCTAAATATTTGTGTTGTTTGCACAGCCTTTTCAATTTGATATATCTAATAACTGATGGACACGTGTAATATTTTCGATTGAATGAAGGGTTAAATTGTACTAACCACAAAAATGTGGCAATATGCATGTAAACCAAATTTTGAGATGGTGCAAAAATTTGGGTACCCTTATCATTTATATGATTTAATACTCCTAACTACGATTTTACTGACTTTCTGAAGCACAACATTTGGTTTTGTAACCTCACTGAGCTTTGAAACTCATAGCCAGGGTTTTATCCAATGATGAGAATAAAGGTATTTAAGTGCCAATTGCAAGCTGTTTTACTCCTTTTTGAATCTCCTAGTGAGGAGAAGCATCATGGCTTTCCTCAAAACAACTCTCAAATGATCTGAAAACAAAATTGTTTCAAGAAAGTTTGTTCATATGGAAGGATCACAAAAAGTTGTTCTCAGAGATTTAAACTGTCAGTTTTCCACTGTGAGGAACATAGTAAAGTGAAATGGAAGACCATAGGGAAAGTTCTTATGTTAAGCCCATTAAGTGGCAGGCCCAAAAGAAAAATAACAGAAAGCGAGAAGAAGAATGGTGGATAAACAGTCAAGGACAATCCACAGACCACCTCCAAAAAGCTGCAGCATCAGCAGCTGGCAGATGGTGTCACTGTCAATCGTCAACAATAACAACACACTTTGCACAATTAGAAGCTGTATTGGGAGATTGAATCGAAAGACGCCGTTTCTGAAAGCACGCCACAAAACAGAGTCGTCTGATGTATGCAAAATCACAATATGGACAAGCCTAGCTTCAATTTGGAAAGAAGTCATTGGACTGATGAAACAAAGATTTGAGTTTTTTTGGTCCATAGACAAAAAGGCGTTATGCCATGGCAATCCCAAAAACACATGCATTACCAAGAAAAACACTGCTACCGCCACTGATAAATATTGGTGGAGGTTCCATCTGCTTTGGGGCAGTTGGTGTGAGCCCAATGCGCGCAACGGGATCGAACTTGGTTTTAAAGTTGAGGGTCGCATGGCTTCAACCTCATTATCAGCAGATTCATCTTCCAGAATAATGTACAAGAATCAGTGATGAGAAGTTTTGGAAGTTACTCCGTGTATGGATATTTCAGCAAGACAATGATCCCAAACACAGCTCCAAATCAATCTACTCAGGCATTCATGCAGAGGAACAATACAATGTTCTGGAATGGCCATCCCAGTCCCCAGACCTGAATATCATTGGAACATCTTGGTGACCACAAACTTTGAAGAGCGGTCTGTCCCAATGCTCGGGAGCGACCCCATCCAAACTTAACTGAACTTGAATTGCTTGTAAGGAGTAAAAGTTTCCAAAAATACCCGTCATCCAGGATCCAGGAACTGATTAAAAGCTACAGGAAGCAGACTAGAGGCTGTTATTTTTTGCAAAAGGAGGATCTACTAAATAGTAATGTCACTTTTCCTGTTGGGGTGCCCATACTTTTTTGCATCCAGTTCAAATTTTGGTGTAATGCATATTGCTAAATTTTGTGATAGTAACAAAATAAACCTCATTTCAATGCCGGAAATATTACTGTGTCCACAGTTATTAATATATCAAATTGAAATGCTGTTGCAAACACCCAAATATTTAGAAACAAAAAATGATTAAGGTAATAGGTTTGCCCAAACTTTTTCATATGACTGTATATATATATATTTATTGTAAGCCACGCAGCTGCTCTGTAGAATCGTAGTCCAATCGATAGATGTTCGTCAGACTGGTTGCTTTAATGGTTTCAACACAAATCTCCCCGAGCGTTTTATTGGCAACAGCAGGTATGACAAAAATGTTCAGTGTATGCCAAACATAAAACAGAACAGAAAACAAATAAAACGCTTGCTCGTCTGAGCGCTGGCTACACAGTGCAGTTTACCCTCACTACACCTACGCGCTTGAGCTAGAGCTGGGACATCTCCAGTGAGACACTCCTCAGGCCAAACTCCTTGACCTGTATGTCCGATCCAAACCCTGGCCTGGAACAAGGGGAGCAGACACCCAACAACACTTTGTCTACTCTCGGAGTTTTGGGCAGAAGCAACCATACTACTGTAACGAAATGTCACCAACTTACTGTGGGCTGACACAACACGAACAACGCTTCTAACCTCACCCAAGGCCAGGAAAACCTTGGTGACAATGTATACTTATTCTTTCTTTGTCTGGTGGGTAAGCCAAGAACTCTAGCCGGGATGGACACCCATTAAGGACCTTCCAGCTTGGCCACCCTTACAACATATATAATTTGTAAGCGGGTGCTGTTCTCTGCCATTGCAAGTCCAATGCAAACGGGACACAGACAGGTTGCTTTGGTTCCAACACGGTTCCTCCTGTGCTTTATTGGCACAGGTATGCAGTGTTCAAAGGATGCAATACTTAAAACAGACCAAGAATCAAACAAAACACCTGCTCGTCTGAGCTCTGACTATAAAGTGAAGTTACCCTCACTCCACCTTCTAGTCAGCAAGTGGTTCTATGAGAGATCCTGGATATCTCCAGTGAGATGCTCCTCAGGCCAAACTCCTTGACTTGTATGTCAGATCTCCCCCAGATCAGCTGACTACCTACTTATAAAGCCCAGCATCCAAACTCTCTCTTACGCCTGGAACATTGGGTGAACAGACACCCCACCCAACACTTGTCTACCTCCTGATAAAAAGCCGTCCAAGGTTTTGGCTGAAGCAACCATACTACTGGTTAAATAGATGTCAACCACTTACTGTGACTGACACAACACAAAGAAAAACGACTTCTATTTCACCAAGGCCAGGTAACCTTGGTGACATGTCACTTAACACTTCTTCTCCTGGTGTATGCCAGAAATCTAGCTGAGATGTACACTGGGTAGTTGGAATGTAAGGGCCTTCCCAGCTACCACCTTACAATATATATAACAAATATTTACAAATAATTTATCTGATAAAGTAGAGAGCTATAGTTTTAGACAGGTGTGGAAAAATAGTTAATCTACTTTCAAAAATAGAAGTGTAAACAGTTTATTTTCATCATGTATAAAAATGTAAAGTTAATGAACAAAAGAGAACTCAAAATGAAATCCATAGTTAGTTTGATGGCCCTTATAAGAGGAAGTGATAATATGGCCCTCACAGATCCTTGATCTAAACTTTATGGAATCTGTATGGGATTCCTTAAAAGATGGCAGGATGTTAGTAAGCCTAAATCCACAGAAGATTTGTGATTACTTATCCAAGATGTTTGGAACAACTTACATACCAAATTCTTTCAAAAACTGTGTACAAGTGTACCTAGAAAAACTGTTGCTATTGTTAAGGCAAAGAGAGGTCACTCTAAATATTAATTTGACTTGAATGTCTTATTTTTTTTATTTATTTTGGAATTTGTTATGAACCAATAACGGCCACATGCATATTTGATACATTTGCTAGTGCGCATGCATGTGCCATTTTTATTAACTCAACTGGATGGGCTCCTAATGACATTGGGGGAATGTGAGAGGGACTTCTGTTATGTTTTTATCTCCTTATAGCAAACATAAATGTTGAGAAAGATTAGAAAACATGCAGTTTCTTATACTGCAGTATTTTATCATGACCCATTACAAAGGCTGATAAGAGCAGGGAGTGTTTATTCCGCCTAAGGGTGCTTTCACACAGCCCAGTTTTGGTGCAGTTTTAACTGTGCTCCAATTAAGCTGAATTTATTCCAAGCAAGCTTCTTTCAGTTGTCTAAATTGTTCGGAGAGGTGTTTCAAGAAAGTATTCAATTACTGTGTTTTGAGGATTACAAACACACAAATTGATTACTCACTTTCCAAACAGTTTAGACAAGTGAAAAAAGCTTTCTGGTAATAAAGGCACATAATTGTAGCAAAGGTAAAACTGCACCAATACTGCTGCGTGAAAGCACCCTAATAGTGCTATTGTCTTCTGAAGTACTGCCATAAAAAGATATATGCATTAGAATAAAGTCCTTTCATTACTGCCATAAAAAAGGCATATTGGTTATCACTTAGGTGTTAAACAGAGGATTTAAAAACCCACTAGGATAAAAATACCACAGACAATTTCTTACCCAAAGTTACAAAAATGTCCTATGCGGTCAACACAAAAAACTAAAAAGCTATAGACTGTGCATGTAGTGCAATTTATATTTCATAAAAGACTTTAAAGTAATAATTGGTCACAGCATTTTTCGGCCAGCAAAAACAATTAAAAGACTCAAAAAATGCTGGACAAAACTTTGGGGAACAATTATTATTACTGTCTAATAAATAAGACAATGTGAAGTGATAACTGGACGGTCTTAAAATGTGCTACATTTATCAAGTGTACGATAAATCTGACACATGTGTAGACTGTTTAGTCTAGCTTTACACCATTTAGTAATTGGCCAAGTTTGTGCCATAAATGAAGCAAAATTTTTGGCACTTTTTTAGCGCGTGGCGTCCAATTTTAAGCCATGCCCACTTTTCACAAGGCCATAACCACTTTTTGGGATGCACTGCAAAAGTGTCTTGAAACTAAAATACATAATAAAAGGGAATCTAAAAGATGTACGCCAGTATTATGGTGCTAATTGGGCCAGAATTCTGGCACAATTGTCATAGTAAATCTGTCCCCCTCTGTGCATTCATTCTTAAACTAAAAACATTTGTTTTGGTTGTGATCCGGTTATTTAAAGGGCTATTATAAGTGCACTTTAATATCAGAATTAATCATACTAAGACTACAATAATAGCATCTGCAATTAAGTAAAAAAATCC
>JAODAL010061587.1:0-20238 GCA_025379985.1 Phyllomedusa bahiana | reverse complement strand
GTACGGGAAGATATAGTTAGTGTCCTTTTAAAACTAAAATGGTGGTTGAAAGACCCTTTTTGCGGCATTTTTAAACGGGGGGTCATGCAGGTTTGGGGCTCATGAGGTTCCAGGACGGGGAAATTTTTCAATGTCCGTTAAAAGTAAAAAGAGGGGTTAAAAATCAACTGTTTTGGCCCTTTTTTTTTAATTTTTGGGGGTGTCCCGGGGTTTTTAAGGGGTTCATGCGGGGGGTTTAAAAAGGACGGGGAAAAGTGAATGGCTTGACTTTTATAACCAAAGGGTGTGTTGCCAAAGATGAAAGAAACGTATCCTTTTTGATGTTGGGGAAATTTAAATTTCAGCTTCTCCACCCTGTTTGGGTGTAATAATAAAGGTGTTGTTGCTCTCCCATGGACTTTTAAGGGTAATCGCTAAAAAAACGATCCCGGCACTATCGAAAAACCTTTTCGAAAAGGGGCCGACTATTGACTTCGTCGTCTGGGTTACCCAACGAAATCGCTCAAACTACTTGATTTCGGGCCAGTAAACAAAAGGTACTCCACAGTTACTTTGGTCTTTCCCCAGTTCAAGGGAATGTTGAAATTTTCCACAGGCTAGGGGGGGGGGGGGCTGTAGCAGTTTTATATCCACCTTGCACAAACCCCTTTCAACGGGAAAACCCCATCCAAGCTCACCTAAGTTTCCGGGATTAAAAAGGCCAGGAAAAAGCATGGCCTGGATAAGGGGTGGGCCCATCCCAGGGCGTCTTGGGCCCTACACCAGCAAAAAGCCAGCCCAGATCAACAACTTGTCCACAGCTATGCTACAAACACAAAATGAGACATTTTTTGAGGGGTTTTTTTTCCCCCTTTTTTTGGCGAAAAATTTCCCCTTTTAAGTGGCCGGCTAGGGAATTTCAATCGCCTAATGAAATTTTCGCATTGTTCGTAAGACCTCAAAATTTTTTAATGCACCTAACTGGGGGGTTTTTTTTTGGGGTTTTTCTGGGGGCATTATGGGGGTTTGGGGGACGCACCACGTTCGAAAAATTTTTGGGACAAAATAAAAATGAATTTTGGTTCTGCAAAAAAAAGGGGTACATTACTGCTGGGGACAGGGGGACCTATTTCAATTTTGGTCTGTCTGGGGTTTAGGGGGTAAAAAGTGGACTAGATTTTGTTTAGGCAAGAAATGCCCCTTTTTTATAAACTTACACCAGTAAATAATAAAAAGTAATTTCTGATTTTTATAAAAATATAAAAAATTTAAAAATTTTTTAAAAAATTTAAAAAAAACCCTTATCAATAAAATTAATAAAAAAAGTATTTTAAAGTCACAAAGATTAAAAAAAACCCCCCTACATTACAGAAAAAGACCCCGCACACCCCCCGGGTTTTTGTTTGGGCCTGTGGTCCACCAAGTTAGATCCGCTCCCCAATAGTTTTTTTCACTGACTTTGCTATTTAATGACTTTTTTTTTTTTTTAAACCTTTTAAAGGATTTTATACATGTTAGGTGCATTACAAATGCACCTAATTTTTCATAAGCGCCAAACACATAAGGGGTGCGTAAAACTTTAGACTCCATTTATAATGCCAAACCATTTTCATAAATTCAGGCGCATTATACACTGAAACGAAAACTCGACGGGTTTCCTTCAAAAGAAACCTTCTTCATAATGTTTTCCCAAAGTGTCAGAAACCCAAAAGGGTTTAAATTGCCCAAAAAGGGGACTACTGGTTTAACTTCACCGAGAGCAACCCCATATCGGTGACACTTTTTGGCCATCAACCACAACCCCTTGTCCTTTTCAAAATTTCCCAAAGACAGGTGTGCCCTTGTACATTCAAGCAGGGTTTGGTGGGAGGGGTCAGGGTTTTTTGGGGCGCTTTAATTATGACGACTGGGGGGGGGGCCAACAGTTAAAGGGAAGGGAACCCATGAATGCTAAAAAGAAACTGTGACTACTGAACCCAGGCATGACCCCCTCCCTTCAAAAAGGGGCCCCAAGGGCATTTTCCAACATGATTTCCCCCAAACACCCCTCCAAGAGGGCCCAACTGAAATTGTAAAGAAAAATAAAGGGTAATACTTTAACCCCCCAAATTTGGCATTGGGGGGCCCCCCTAAAATTTGGAAGTAAAGGGAAAGCAAAATGAAACTAACACCCAAACCAGTTTTGTGATTTCGTCATGGGGGGATTCCATTGGAAACCTTTTGAAGCAATAAGGGAACCCTCCCCAAAAAATTTAAAAGGGCCCGCGCGGGAAAAAATTAATGGGGGAACCCCACAAAATTTTGGGACACTTTGGGCAAAATTTTGTAAATTTTTTCCTTAAGGATGTCCCAAACTTTTGTGGCCGGGCATTTAGCAGCAAATAGCATTAGTTATTTTAATTTTTGGAGGGGGGGGTTGTAAATAAAACCTGTACACTGACTATTTACTTTGGGCATCAAAATTCTTTCCTTTCCCATGTTGTCTCAGGAAAGATATAATACAATATTTACAAAAATGTGGGGGTTGAAACTCACTTTTGGGAGATACTTCAATCCCTTTTTTTGGGCCTCAAAATTACCAAGGATGACCCAGGGGACTTTATAGCAGGAAATGCTAAAAAAATTAAAAAAATATACCCCCAGCGAATGTTTTTTGACAAATCCCTATCTTTTCACTCCTAGGCTCAAATACAAAAGAAGGGAAACCCCCAAAAAAAAAATTTAATAAAAAAGTTGAGAAAACACAAATTTAAAATCAAAGGGGAAATCGCTAAGTAATGTTTCCCATCGGGCAGCCATAATCCCCTTTCATGCCCGGAAAAGGAATCTGATTTTAAAAAAAATGATTTATATCCTTGATTATTGGGTGGATAGGGAAAAAAAAAGTTTAAAAAATTAAAGAGAATTTAAACCCACACCCTTTATAATTTTTTCCTTTTTTAGTCTTTAAAAATTAAATAATTTCCTCCACGTTTAAAAAACCCCCCCTTTAAATATTAAATTTTTAACACCCAATTAAACTAAATATTTCCCCCAATTTAAATGATATTAAAAAAGCCATTTAAAAATTTTCCTCAGAATATCCTTTTAACCCAATTAAAAAATCCCCACAACCACCTTTTTTAAAATTTAAAAACTAAACCCCCCAAAAAGGGTTTTTTTTTACCCCCCCCTTCCCCCCCCCAATTTCCCTAAAATATTTTAACATTCCAACCCCCGGGAACAAAACACCGGGGAAAAAGTTTAAATCCTTTTTTAAATTTTGGAACAAAAAAACTCCAAACCTAACAAAAATCTTTTATTTTAAATTTTTAAAACCAACAAAAGAACCCACAAAAACCTTTACCTTTTTAAAAAAAAATTTTAAAAAAAACCCCAAAAAAAAAAAAAAAAAAATTAATAACCTCTAAAAACCCCCCAAAATTAATTTTTCCCCCCAAATTTTTCCCCAAGCCCTTTTTTTAAAAAAACCCAAAAAAATTTTTAAAACATTTTTTTGTTTTTAAAAATCCCCCTATCCCCAAAAAACCATTAAAAGATCTGGGAAAAAAACTTTTCCCCGGGCCCATGCTACAATTTAAAAGAAAAAAAGGGAAGGTCCCCACGGCAGGGGTTTTTTTCGGGCCTTTTTTCCACCCCGGTTTGGGGGTTTTTCAGACCCCCAAAAAAAAACCAGCCGAAAATTAGCACAATGGGCTCTGGGGAAAAACCCTGTGCAAAAGCCCCCATGCAGGGGTTTTCTGACGGCGGTTTTTCTCCCTGCGGTCCGGCCGCAAAACTTTTGTGATGCACAATCTTCCTGTCCTGTTTCCGGAGGGGAATCTGTGCATTTCAATGGAAGGGGGGGGGGTTTTTTCCCCTCTCATCGCGAGAAAACTGCCGCCCCCCCCCCCCCCCCCCCCCCCCCCGGGGCCCGGTGGGGACGGACCAAAAAACAAAAACAAATACCGGGGCAAACCGGGGGTATTTGTCCTGTGCCGTGGGGAACGTTGCCCTACACGGGACCCAAACGGGAAATCACCCCCTTTTTTTTTTTAAAAAATGTTTTCTCCTTAACTGCTTGCTTAGTGTTGGTGTTTAATTGTATCTTAAAAAAGTATAGCGTTTGACTAACATCAAAATCGAATAATAATTTAAATCCAAATAAAAATGAAATCTCTGTGACCCAAAACCCAAAACCATAACTCTTGGACCAAAAAAAAATATTTTACAAGGCCCCTATATTTAATGTGGCATTATAATGCAGGAGCTTTCGTAGGGATTGTCCACATGACAAGCATTTCAAGTCAGAATCTACACAAAATCCGACTTGAAATACTGGTCTAAAACCAAATGTAAAATCATCCCTATTGACTTAGAACATATTCTTCTGTATTATTCCAGGTCAAAAATTGCATCCAAAACCCCATAGAAATTAATGTGACTCATTTTCTAACTGTAAATCCGACAGAAACAAACTACCTAAAATCCACATAAAATACTTGTTGAAAACCATGTTGTTTGACACGGTTTCAACTGTAGAATCCAACAAAAATCTGATGAGTAAATTTTATTCATTTTGTGACTTGTACCCTTAAAAAGGGTTCACATAAGGAAATTTTTGCAAAAAACCCAACGGGATTCCTCGACAGAAATATGAGGCAATACTTTGGATTTATGCTGAGGATTCCTAATTCAAGTAGAACGCACACTGAAAGCTTCAGACTATCCTAATAAGAATAGTGTGCTGGCCAAGGAAAAGAAGTACGCAGGGGAAACATATATTTTGTAAAAACAATTTGCACCTTTTTTTTGTCAACAAAAGGGGTAAGACTGAAATTATTGTCCCCCTTTTTTTTGATTTTTTTAATACTACAAAAGGGACCCTTTTTTCTTTCTTTTCTCTTCTATCCTTTTTTTCTCCCCCCCCCTCTTTTTTTTTCTTCCTCCCCTTTGGCTAGGTTTTTCAAATACCCTAAATTCTTACTTTGAAGGCTTTGGGGAAACCTCTGATTTGTGGGGGGTTAACCCCATTTCAATCCCCTCATTAAATGCAAAATGAAACGAAATACCACTCTTTTGTTTGGGGAAGGGAATGTCGGCTTGGGGGGCATAGGTGGAGCAAAGACACAGGACATTTAAAAAAATAGTTGAAACCACTTGTATGGGGCCCAAAGCGACAAAGGGGTCACTGCTTCACTGCTACAAAGTTGCTTTATCGAAAAAGCTTAAATTTTATCGGGTAGATCAGAATTTAACCTCTGGGGATTTACAAAGGGTTTTCCTCTCCAAGATTTTTACGGAAACCCCCCCCCCCCCCCGGGTCGGGCCATCCTGCCCCTATGCCAAACGGCGCCTGTCCCTCAGCGGGGCGGGGGCCCCTCGCCCCCCCGCCGGGCTCACCCATTATCCGGCCATGCTCCCCTGCCTTCTCTCCCCGGCCCCGCCCCCGCTCCCTAGGCGCCCGCGCTGGCAGTGTGAAGTTTAAAGGACATGACCGGGGAATTGCCATTACCGGTACTGCCCCTATTTAAAGCCGCCCCTTCCTGCACCTTCCGGATCTTTAGTCTCAAGCCACGAGAAAGCATTCCAAAGTCTTGTCCAACCGGTACCGAACTGCTTGCCTATGTTTACTGACCACCAACTCTGCCCCTGCCCCCAAACCTTTCCTGCCCCCCCCGACTCAGCCGCCTGACGTATCTTACCTGTCTACCCTTGCCCCACCGCACAAGTCCCTCCCCTTTGCGGGGCTCTGGGGAATACCGGGACCTACTTAGATTTTCGCTCCCTGGCGTGGCTTCCACCACGCTTGGGTGGTCCAGCCGGGTCCACTACCAACCTTACAGTAAGATCCGGCCCCTGGATCCCCCAAGGGGCCATTGCCCAGACGGCAATCTAACGACCATTGTTGCCCGCCAGTCACAGCAACTTGGTCACCAGGCGCAGCAACTGAACCAGCTGTCCACCATGTTGCAGCAACTCGCCACCGCCCAGCAGCAGCAACCTTCACCATCTCCCGTGGTTGTCCCTGCCTCTGCGGTTCCTCTGGCTCGGTGGGCCCCAAGCTTCGGCTGTCGCTCCTGTCCAAGTTCGACGGAGATCCGAAACTCTGCAGGGGGTTGATCACCCAATGTTCTATGCACGTGGAGCTGATGGCCGATCAGTTCCTGTCCGAACGTGCGAAAGTGGCTTTTGTGGTCAGCCTGCTCTCCGGGAAGGCCCTGGCATGGGCTACACCTCTGTGGGATAGAAACGATCCGGTGACGGCGGACCTACAGTCGTTCCTCAGTGAGTTCCACAGTGTGTTTGAGGAACCAGCTCGTGCATCCTCTGCCGAGACAGCCCTCCTAAATCTACGCCAGGAGGATTTGTCCGTGGGAGACTACGTGGTGCAATTCCGCACCTTAGCCTCAGAACTGTCATGGAACGAGGCCGCTCTGTGCGCCACCTTCAAGAAAGGGCTCTCAAGCCGAGCTAAGGACATATTGGCTGCAAGAGACATCCCATCTGCCCTCAGTGACCTGATCCGGTTGGCCACCCGTATTGATGTGCGCTTCATTGAACGGGAAGAGGAACTTTGTCAAGAGCGTCAGTTAGCCCAACCTCGCCGGTTTCCTCACCTTGCACCGGTGTTCCAGAGGCCTCCTGCGCCACAGTCGCCAACGCCCACCAGAAGCCCATGCAGATTGATCGGGCTCATCTCACAGAGCAAGAGTTGGCCCAGCGTCGGCAAAGGAACTTGTGCCTTTACTGTGGTTACCGGAGGAGTTGTCCTAAGCGTCCCAAACATGCGGGAAACTCCCTCACCTAGGTTCTGTGGGAGAGGCATTCCTAGGTGCAAACTCCTCCTCTCCACGCCTGATGATGCCAGTGCAGGTCGTGACTGAAGCTGGAATCTCGCTCCAAGTCCCGGCGTTTCTGGATTCGGGCTCAGCCGGGAACTTTATCCATCTGTCTCTGGTGAAGCAGTACCGTCTTCCGGTGGTCCCCCTAGAGAAACCGCTTGTGATCTCTTCTATCAGCGGGGAGCTGCTTATCGACACCATCCATTTGTCACCAAGCCACTGTCCCTCCACATAGGGCGCTACATAAGGAAGAGATCTCCTTCTACGTGTTGCCTCGCTCCTCGTCGGCGGTTCTACTTGGGCTTACATGGCTGCGACTCCACTCTCCTACGCTGGACTGGACGACTGGTGAAGTAACTCGCTGGGGTCCCAATTGCCTGAGTCGCTGTCTGGTGGCACCTCACCCGGTGCTCTCGCACAACCCTCCGTGAGCCGTTGCCCGGTCTACCAGCCGAATATTTGGAGTTCGCCGATGTGTTCTTGGAGAAACAAGCGGAGATCCTACCACCACATTGCCCCTATGACTGTCCCATTGAGCTCTTGCCTGGCACCAGCCCTCCACGAGGTTGAGGTTGGGTCTACCCCCTATCCGTTCCGGAGACACAGGCCATGTCCAAGTATATTCAGGAAAATCTACAGAAGGGGTTCATCCTGAAATCCTCCTCTCCCACAGGAGCGGGATTCTTCTTCGTGGAAAAGAAGTATGGCTTCTTACGGCCCTGCATCGATTATCGGGGCCTGAACAAGATCACAGTGAAAAATAGATACTCGTTGCCGTTGATCACTGACCTTTTCGACCGCCTTCGTGGAGCTAAGGTCTTTACCAAGCTGGATTTGAGAGGGGCCTACAATTTGGTTCATATCCGCAAGGGCGATGAATGGAAGACGACGTTCAACACCCGGGACGGGCACTTCGAGTATCTGGTCATGCCATTCGGACTGTGTAATGCCCCTGCCGTCTTCTAGGAGCTTGTGAATGACATCTTCAGAGACCTCCTCTACACCTGTGTAGTGGTCTACCTGGACGATATATTGGTGTACTCTCCTGACCTCGAAACCCACCGCAGCCATGTCCGTCAGGTGTTGAGGCGTCTCCGAGATAACCACCTGTATGCCAAGCTAGGGAAGTGTCTCTTCCCCCAAACCAGCCTTCCGTTTCTGGGATACATCATCTCTGACCAATGCCTACGGATGGATCCAGCGAAAGTGTCGGCAGTGTTCGCAGTGGCCACGCCCAGTCAGCCTGCGAGCCATAAAGCGTTTCCTGGGGGTCTGTAACTACTATTGCCAATTCATTCCTCACTTTTCAACGGTAGTAGCTCCTATTGTGGCGCTTATGAAGAAACACGCTAACCTTCGTAGCTAGCCCTCCGAAGCTGAGGAGTAGAGATGGGCGAATCGATTCTAACGAAGTGGAATTCGTTTAGAATTTCAGGAAAACTTCGGTTCTGAACGAAGTCGAAGTTTGGGGTACTTCGGGTGAACGAAGTGTGCTTTTGATTGATAAAATGGCTGCGAGTACATGCCGCTACAGGGGGCAAAGCACTCTGGGGGAAGAAGGGCATAGCCTGCATGACATGTGCAGAGATGAAGCCAATCAGAGACCGGGGGGATTCTGTGACGTCACCGCACTATATAAGTCCGGGCGCGACGCTGGGAGCTCTACCGCTCTCACTTGTACTGATCAGGGAAGGTGCTGCCGCGGTTTGATAGTTACTGAAGAATGATTTTTATACAGCGATTTTTGTGGGGTGTCCTCAGCTTGTCTCAGAGACTGCTTCTCTGAACGTTCTCTGTCTGATTTTGTGGGGTATTGGATCTGCAGTCCAGTGTGTCCACTGCAGCTGCATATACATTTTAATGCTATCTGCTCACAGCACATTGAATATCCAAGGGGCATCTAAGCCAGTTCCTGTGGTATTCATTTAAAGAAAAAGCGTTTTTTATAATAAAAATTTACCACTTCATTTTTGGGCTGCTCAATTCTTATGCGCAATTACACCCGGGGGTTAATTAAGCGTTGTTTTTGTGCTGGGGGTGACAAAAATAGACCGTCTTTTTCACCGCCAAAAATACAATTTTCCTGTAGCATAATTCACAACGAAGGTAATTACAATTTTTTCTTTTTTGTGTAGCGTAGAAAACACGCAATTGTAACACGCTAAAAAGCTAATAGTTTCGGGGCTGCTCAATTCTTTTGCGCAATTTACATCCAGGGTTAATTAAGCGTTGATTTGTGTGTTGGGGGACAAAAATAAAACCGTCTTTTTCCCCGCCAAAAAATACATTTTCCTGTAGTATAATTCAAAAGCGAAGGTTAATTACAATTTTTTCTCTTGTTGTGTAGCGTAGAAAACACGCAATTGTAACACGCTACAAAGCTAGTAGTTTCCGGCTGCTCAATTCTTTTGCGCAATTAACATCCAGGGGTTAATTAAGCGTTGTTTTTGTGCTGTGGTGACAAAAATAGACCGTCTTTTTCACCGCCAAAAATAAAATTGTCCTGTAGCATAATTCACATGCTATGGTTAATTACAATTTTCTCTTGTTGTGTAGCGTAGAAAACACGCAATTGTAACACGCTACAAAGCTAGTAGTTTCCGGCTGCTCAATTCTTTTGCGCAATTTACATCCAGGGGTTAATTAAGCGTTGATTTGTGCTGTGGTGACAAAAATAGACCGTCTTTTTCACCGCCAAAAATACAATTTTCCTGTAGTATAATTGAAAATCGAAGGTTAATTACAATTTTTTCTCTTGTTGTGTAGCGTAGAAAACACGCAATTGTAACACGCTACAAAGTAGTAGTTTCCGGGCTGCTCAATTCTTTTGCGCAATTAACATCCAGGGGTTAATTAAGCGTTGTTTTTGTGCTGTGGTGACAAAATAGTCCGTCTTTTTTCACCGCCAAAAAATAAAATTTTCCTGAAGAATAATTCACAAGCGAAGGTCAATTACAATTTTTTCTCTTGTTGGTAAGCGTAGAAAAAAGCAATTGTAACACGCTACAAAGCTTGTATTTTCGGCTGCTTCAATTTTTGCGCAATTTACATCCAGGGTTAATTAAGCGTTGTTTTTCTGCTGTTGTGACTCCAAGAAACCGTCTTTTTCCCCGCCAAAAAATTCAATTTTCCTGTAGAAATAATTCACAAGCCAAGGTTAATTACAATTTTTTCTCTTGTTGTGTAGCGTAGAAAAACACGCAATTGTAACACGCTACAAAGCAAATAGTTTCCGGCTGCTCAATTCTTTTGCGCAATTTAATCCAGGGGTTAATTAAGCGTTGATTTGTGCTGTGGTGACAAAAATAGACCGTCTTTTTCACCGCCAAAAAATAAAAAATTTTGCTTTTGGAGAATTCACAAGCCAAGGTTAATTACAATTTTTTCTCTTGTTGTGTAGCGTAGAAAACACGCAATTGTAACACGCTACAAAGCTAATAGTTTCTGGCTGCTCAATTCTTTTGCGCAATTTACATCCAGGGTTAAATTAAGCGTTGATTTGTGCTGTGGGGGACAAAATAGACCGTCTTTTTCACCGCCAAAAAATACAATTTTAATGTAGCATAATTCACAAGTGAAGGTTAATTAAAATTTTTTTCTCTTGTTGTGTAGCGTAGAAAACACGCAATTGTAACACGCTACAAAGCTAGTAGTTTCCGGCTGCTAAATTCTTTTGCGCAATTTACATCCAGGGGTTAATTAAGCGTTGTTTTTGTGCTGTGGTGACAAAAATAGACCGTCTTTTTCACGGCTAAAAAATAAAATTTTCCTGTAGTATAATTCACAAGCGAAGGTTAATTACAATTTTTTCTCTTGTTGTGTAGCGTAGAAAACACGCAATTGTAACACGCTACAAGCTAGTAGTTTCTGGTGCTCAATTCTTAGGGCCCAATTTACATCCGGGGGTTAATTAAGCGTTGTTCTGCTGTGTTGTGACTCCAAGAAACCGTCTTTTCACCGCCAAAAAATTAAAATTTTCCTGTAGCATAATTCACAAGCGAAGGTTAATTACAATTTTTTCTCTTGTTGTGTAGTGTAGAAAACACGCAATTGTAACACGCTAAAAAGCTAGTAGTTTCCGGCTGCTCAATTCTTTTGCGCAATTTACATCCCGGGTTAATTAAGCGTTGTTCTGTGCTGTTGTGACTCCAGAAACCGTCCTTTTCACCGCCAAAAAATACAATTTTCCTGTAGCATAATTCAAAAGCGAAGGTTAATTACAATTTTTTCTTTGTTGTGTAGCGTAGAAAACACGCAATTGTAACACGCTACAAAGCTAGTAGTTTCTGGCTGCTCAATTCTTATGCGCAGTTTACATCCAGGGATTAATTATGCATTGTTTTTGTGCTGTGGTGACAAAAATAGACCGTCTTGTTCACAGCCAAAAAATACAATTTTCCTGTACATAATTCACAAGCAAAGGTTAATTACAATTTTTTCTCTTGTTGTGTAGCGTAGAAAACACGCAATTGTAACACGCAACAAAGCTAGTAGTTTCCGGCTGCTCAATTCTTTTGCGCAATTTACATCCAGGGGTTAATTAAGCGTTGATCTGCTGCTGTTGTGACTCCAAGAAACCGTCTTTTTCACCCCCAAAAATACAAATTTCCTGTAGCATAATTCACAAGCGAAGGTTAATTACAATTTTTCCTCTTGTTGTGTAGCGTAGAGAACACGCAATTGTAACACGCTACAAAGCTAGTTGATTCCGGCTGCTCAATTCTTTTGCGCAAATTACATCCAGGGGTTAATTAAGCGTTGTTCTGCAGTTGTACTCAGTAAAAGAAACTTTGTTTTTCACCGCCACAAAAGAAATTCTGTAGCATAATTCATATCCGAAGGTTAATTAACCCTTTTGTGCTTTTATATTCAGTAAAATACACAGAGTTTTAACGACACATAAAAGTCAATTTTTCCTGCCCATTTGTGGGAGCGCAATTATATCCAAGGGTTACCCCAGCTTCTTAGTGGGTTCATTTGGCGTCAAATACAGGTGTGTATTTATCATATACAGATATCTTCATCAAACAGTACCTGTACATTATAGAACAAACAGTATGTCAGACAGAGAGGTGGCAGGCTCTTCACCTGTGAGTGGCAGAGGCACAAACATTCCAGGCCCAGGTCGCAGCACAGCAAGGGGACGTCGCAGCAGGGTCACTCGGTGAGGGCCACAACTGCCGCTGTCATCTAGGGGGGCCGTGTGTTTTTCAGCAACCCCATGGTTCTTGATTGGATGGGCTAGGGCATCCACTTTTCCCCCCAGATGACATCTGACAACCCCAGCCAAGAGTCGGTGGGAACGTCAGACACAACCCTTTGTTGGCATGGCCCGGAGTGGTCAGCGGCCCTCACCTGTCCTCAACCCGCCTCTGTCCCCTCCAGTTTCCTCAGCCAGAGATCTACTATGTGGTCTGGGCTCAGCGCCACTATATAGCGAGGATAAACAATTTGAGGGGGGGCATCAGCAGCTACTTGGCAGCGAAGAAATGGGGCCAATATCCCCTGTTCTTGCAGTAGCGGGAAAGTAAAGATGTTGAAAGTGGCATGGGATGTCCTGTTTGTGAGGGGTCAGCCTCTGCATACCAAGACCGGTGATGAGGACAGCAGTGAGATGAAACACAAATAGATGATGATGTAGCCGACCGACTTGGGAGCCGGGTGAGGCAAGGGCTTCATCATCGCAGGAGAAGAGGGCGTCAGCTTGCGCGTCAGGAAGCAGCCCCAGCTAGCAAGTGGTCGTGTGGCCGTGAGTCAGCAGGATAGCAGCAGTGTGAGGTCGGAGCCAAGCGGCCACGGGGTAAAAAAACCCCTTCGCAGGTCCAACAAAGTAGCGGCACAGGGGCCTCAGCGAGGCAGCGGCGGCAGTAGTCACTCAGTGCGGAGCGTTGGCGGTAAAATCCGATACTCGGCGGTTTTGGCAGTTCTCTGCTAAGACACCAGAGGAGCCGAATATGGGGATATGTAGAATCTGTAAGCAGAAAGTGAAGCGTGGGCCCGGGGGCTAATGTTGGCACCCCAGCCCTGCGTCAACAAAATGCAGTGTCACCATCCGTGGCCTGGGAGAAACGTGGCTCAGATGTGGTGGTCCATCCTGCCGCCGCAGCAACAGCAGCAGCCCGCAGCGCCCAGTGGTACGCATGCCATTGCAGCCAGTCAAGGCTCCACCACCCTGTTGAAGGGAGGTGTTTCTCTTTGACATCATCTTCCGGTCCAGATGCTCCTGTCCTCGCTACTCATGGCGCCAGCAGTCGTTCAACGAGGCGATTGCAAAGAGACAACAGTATGCGTCCACCATCCTAAGGTTCAGCAGCTGACCGTGCTCCTGTCCAAGTTGTTGGTACTGCAGTCCCTCCCTTTCCAAATGGTAGACTCTGTGCCATTCAGAGAACTAATGGCTTGTGCCGAGCCGAGATGGAGAGTTCCAAGCCGTAATTTCTTTTCCAAAAAGGCAGTACCAGACTTTATAAATATGTAGAACAGAAAGGTGGGCCGTCCTTACGCTTATCGGTTTTTTCCAAGGTGCACGGCAGCGCGGACGTCTGGAGTGTAAGTCGGTCAGGGGCCCGTACATTTCCTTTACGGCCCACTGGGTGAATGTGCTTCCTGCCCAGGCACACCAACAACTTGGACAGGAGATGCCGCTTTCTCCTCCACGTTGTCAAACTGCTGCACCTGCGCCAATGTCCGCCTCCTCCTCCTCCACCACCGCCATCATCTCAGCCTCCACAAGTACTGCTCCATCATACCACATGTGTAGGGCCCAGCGGTGTCACGCAGTTCTAAAACCTGGCTTGCCCGGCGAACGAAGTCACACAGGGGAGGAACTGCTCCGCGTCATGCAGCAAGAAATCGATGTGTGGCTTTCTCTGCGCCAACTGCAAATCGGAGCCCTGGTGAAGGACAATGGGGGAACATGGTGTCCGTGCTGCACCGAGGAGGATGGTCCATGGCCCTGCATGGCGCACGTGTTCATCTGGGTTTTTGGGAAAAGGTTCCTGAAGTCTTCCCCCCGATTCTTCAGAACATTCTGAAAATGGCCAGGAAACTGTGCATGCACTTTATCCATTCGTACAAAGCCAGGAACACCCTCCTCGAGTTTCAGCGGCAGAATGGTCTCCCCCAACACACCTGATATGCGATGTTTCCACCCGTTGGAATTCCAGCCTGCACATGTGGGACCGACTATATGAACAGAGAAAGGCCATTAACGATTTTTGATGATCCCCGGCAGACAGAAGTACTCCCCCGTGTAACTTTGATGTCAAACCAGTGGCAGCTCATGCGTGACACCCGCCGTTTGTTGAGGCCATTCGAGGAGGCGACGTTATTTGTCAGTCGCCAGGACTATGGGTGGGAAAAACGTCATTCCACTGCTTCATGTCCTGGAACAGATGCTGAAAAATCTGTCTGGGAAGGGGGCTGGAGACGCGACTACATCTCATGGCCAAAAGAGTCCGGTTTGGGGACTGAAATGGAGGAGGGGGAGGGGACATTTGAGCAAAAGCATTTCTGGTGAAATTTTGGATTTTCTCCCAAGGTAAACAAGAGGGGAAAGGAGCAGGAGAAACCTGGGGGAGGGGGGATGGGATAAAAAAAGACGAGGCAGATGCCCCCCCAAGCACCATGGCAATAACAGGGAAAGGGGAGGCAGGGACCCCTCGGATAAACTTGTGAGATTGGCCCGCAGCATGTTTAAATTTCCTGGCAGTGAAAAGCCAAATAGCCCAGCACCCCGGCCGAGGGATGACTTTGGCTCTCCACCCTTTTTAAACCCCCGAACCGTCCAAAATGGGCCTTTTTTCCCCACAATTGAGGGGGGAGGACAAACCAAATACTAAAAGGGAAATCCTCCGTAATCATTTGGCCCCCGCTGCCTAGTTTTGGCATTGTCCCCCTCTGACAGACTGCCCGGGGGTTTTTCCTAAAGCACTCACAACTACTGCCCTGTTTCCGGGGGGAAAGGTGGGGGTTTTGGACTTTACCAGCTCCATCAGCTTAAACCCCTAAGGGGGGAGCCCACAAAATGAGCACCTTTTTTTAACCCCGCCTAGTGAGGGGGGTACCGCCAGCACAGCACCCAGCAGCGGGAAACCGGGAGCACCCCCGGAAACCAACAGTGGGGGGCCTATTTGGGACAGCACTCTGGCCCCCCCCTTTTTTAAAAAGATCCGCGGGACACTGGGCATCCAAAAACAAAAATTGTGGCCGCAATTTGCCGGTTTGCAGTGGGGGAAGCTGTCCTGCCGGGCCCTTGGTGTGCTTTCAGGGGTGGGTTTTTCAGTGCGGGGGGGGCCATCTTTACCCCAAGGAAAAACCCGTTTTTCCAAAGGAAATGGGGAAACGGACTGCCTTTTGTCAAGATAAATCAGCGGGGGATCGGCCAGGTTTTTCCCACCCCCAAATTCCTTGGGCTCCAGACTACATAAACCCCGTACCCCTCCCCCAAAAACTGGAGAAATAAAGTCTTTTTTCCCAAACAAACCTCCCACCACTACCCTGGGCCGCCACCCGCCTGTTTCCCCACACATCTTGCTGACAGTTTCTCCATCTGCCAACAACCATCTTTACCAGGACTGGTATTGCCACCCACCTCCCCACCGGTGTCATGAGCCACTGTCTGACCCTCATGCAGCTGCTGTGGCTGCTGCTGTGACCTACATACTGTGTATGCCCACTCTTGGCCTACCTCCTGTTTTCCACCTCCAAATGTCTCTTGTGCCACTGCCTGTCCTCATCTGCTGCTGCCGTAACCCCCCCTACACACTGTGTCCATTGGTGCCACTGTCTGACCTCATGCTGCCAGCTGTTTTTTGGCTGCTTGCCGTGACCTACACAACTGTGTCATTGTGCCACTGTCTGACCTCATGCCTGCTCCTGTGCTGCTGCCGTGACCTAACACGGTGTCACTGTCCCCACTCTGTGGCCTACTCCTGTTTTGGCCACCTCCAGAAATGTGATTGTGCCACTGTCCCTGAGACCTCATGCTGCTGCGGTGGCTTGCTTGCCGTGACCTTCCACACTGTGTCATTTACCAAAGTCTGACCTCATGCTGCAGCTGTGGCTCTGCTGTGACCTACACACTGATGTCAGTGTCCCACTCTGTGGCCTACTCCTGTTTTTCCACCTCCAAGAATGTCAAGTGATGCCACTGCCTGACCTCATTGCTGCTGCTCCATACCTACACACTGTGACATTGTGCCACTGTCTGACCTCATGCGCTCCTGTGGCTGCTGCCGTGACCTACTCACGGTGTCATTGTCACTCGTGGCCTACTCCTGTTTTTGCCACCTCCAGAATATCATAGTGCCACTGTCTGACCTACATGCTGCGCGGTGGCTGCTGCCGTGACCTCCACACTGTGTCATTGTGCCACTGTGTGGAACCTAATGCTGCTGCGTTGCTGCATCTGTGACCTACACCACAGTGTCATTGTCCCACTCTGTGGGCCTACTCCTGTTTTTTTCCCACCTCCCGAATGTCATTGTGCCACTGCCTGACCTCATGCTGCCTGCTGCCATGACCTACCACTGTGTCTTTTGTGCCACTGTTCTGACCCTCCAATGCTGCTCCGGTGGCTGCTGCCGTGACCTACACACTGTGTCATTGTCCCACTCTGTGCCTACTGTTTTTGCCACTCCAGAATGTCATTGTGCCAAAGCTGACCTCATGCTGCTGCGGCCGGTGACTTACACACTGTGACATGTGCCACTGTTCTGACCCTCATGCTGCTGCTGTGGCTGCTGCCGTGAACCTACACCTGTGTAAATGTGCCACTGTCCCTGAACCACATGCCGCTGTTGTGACTGATGCTGTGACCTACACACTGTGCATTGTCCCACTCTTTGGCCTACTCCTTTTTTGCCACCTCCCAATAGGTGATTGTCCACGTCTGACCTCATCTGCTCTGGGCTCTCCGTGACCTACACACTTGTCCCAGTGTCCACTGTCCTGACCTCATGCTGCTGCTGTGGCTGCTGCCGTGACCACACCACTGGTCATTGTGCCACTGGTCTGACCTCATGCTGCTGCTGTGGGGCTGCTGCTTGTGGACCTACACATTGGTCCATTGGTGACACTGTCTGACTCATGCTGCTGCTTTGGCTGCTGCCGTGACCTACACACTCTGTCATTGTGCCACTGTCTGATCTCATGCTGCTTCTGTGGCTGCTGCCATGACCTACACACAGTGTCATTGTGCCACTCTGTGACCTATCCGATGTTTTTGCCACCTCCAAATGTCCATTGTGCCACTGTCCTGACCTCATGCTGCTGTGGCTAGCACCATCACCTTCCACACTCTGTCACAATGTATGCCACCTGACTCTCAGCTTGTTTTTTTTCCAGCTTTCGCTGGCATGACTTTATCAGGCAACATTCCCGCTTCAGTTTGTTTGTTCAGTATTTGCCCTCTTAAGTGCCCATGGAATGTTCTAATAGTGAAGCGATTTCAAGAGCGGCGCAGTCATGTGCGTGGCATACTAAAACACAACATTGTATGAAACCCAAACCAAGCTCCCTCCTGCAGATTTAAGCTGGCACAACGTTCTATAGCACCCTGCAGCTCAGTGCAGCCTGGAAATAGCTGTTTTTTTTAATGTGATTCGTCCCGAAGTAACTCGGAACGAAGTTATTTTTTGCCGAGAAATTCGGCGAAGTGAACAAACCGACTTTCGGGAAATACGCCCATCTCTACTGAGGAGACAAACTCTAAGCTCACGTCTGCCTTTGCCACTGCATCTATCGTATCGTGGCCGGATCCCGCAAAACCCTTCATGTTGGAAGTGGATGCCTCATCTGTGGGGGTCAGAGCTGTTCTCACGCAAAAAGGGCCCACGGGCAAGACAGTAACGCGTGGCTTCTTTTCCAAGACGTTCTCGCTGGCAGAGAGAACTACACGATTGGCGACCGGGAGCTACTAGCTATCAAGCTGGCTTAATTGGAGGAATGGCGTTATCTGCTGGACGTGCTCGCCATCCCTTCCGCTTCTATTCGGATCACAACAACCTCCAGTACCTTCAGACGGCTCAGCGACTTAACCCACGCCAGGCTAGGTGGTCGCTCTTTTTTTCCCGGTTCGACTTCCAGATCCACTTCCGGCCCACGGAAAAGAACGTGAAGGCCGATGCTCTCTCTCGTGCCTCTGACGTGGTGGGCGAAGAAACTACTCCTGAGCACATAATTTCCCCAGGACGTCTTATCTGCTCCAGTTGACCTCCGGAAGGTTCCCCCGGGGAAGACATACGTAAGCCCTGCTCTCCGCAGACGTATCTTGAAATGGGGACGTTGCTCTTAGGTGGCCGGGTCAACCCAGCGCCCAAAAACATTCCTCTTGAATCCTCTTTCTATTGGTGGCCAGACCTCCCTTAAAGATGTCCAAGAGCTTTTGTTGAGTCTTGTAAACTCCTGTGCCCGCAACAAGACGCCTCGTCACAAGCCGGCATGGCTACTACATCCACTACCCATCCCTACTCAACCATGGTCCCACATAGCTATGGACTTTGTAACCGATCTCCCTCCTTCGGCTGGCAACACCATTGTCTGGGTGATCACAGATCAGTTTTCCAAGATGGCGCATTTTGTCCCTTTGCCTGGCCTGCCGTCTGCCCCCCGATTGGCTGAGCTATTTTTTCATCATGTTTTTCGTCTGCACGGGCTCCCTCAGCAAATCGTCTCGGATCGGGGGGTCCAGTTTATTTCCAAGTTTTGGCGTGCTCTGTGTACCCAACTCCAGGTGAAGCTCGACCTCTTCTGCTTACCACCCTCAGACGAATGGCCAGGTGGAGAGGGTCAACCAGGTTTTGGGGTGTTACCTATGCCACTTTGTCTCTGCACGCCAAGATGACTGGTCCAACTTGCTGCCCGTGGGCGAATTCTCTACAATTCCCTAGACCCCGGAGTCCGCGGGGCTTCTCCCCTTCTACATCGTAAAACGGTCTGCAACCCCGCCCACCCCCCTCTGGCTCTCCATCCGAGGTCCCGGCAGCGGATGCACTGGCCCAGGACATGAAGACATTTGGTCCTTGACCCCCAATCCCTGCTTCGTGCGTCAGGGCATGAAGGTGCAAGCAGATAAAAGATGAAGTCCTCCTCCTGTCTTCTCCCCGGGTGACAAGTTGTGGCTCTCGGCCAGATATGTCCGCCTCAAAATCCCAACCTCCCAAACTGGGCCCCCGCTTTGTAGGACCCTTCGAGGTCCTTAAGCGCATAACCCGGGTGCCTATAAACTCCGGCTCCCTCCTACCATGCGTATCCCAAACTCTTTGATGTCCCCACTACTAAAACCCCTGGTTCTTAATCGTTTCTCTCAGAAGGCTGTCCCTCCTCCGTCTGTGGCTGATGCCTCCAATGTCTTCGAGGTCAGGGAAATCTTGGGTATGAGGAGGACTAGAGGAAAGTGATATTTTCTCATTGACTGGAAGGGGTTCGGGCCCGAGGAAAGGTCTTGGGAGCCGGAGCAGAACATCCTGGACCGCAGCATCATCCAGAAATTCCTTCACTCCAGAAAGAGGGGGGTGGGCCAAAGGGGTGGGGTACTGTCACAGATGCCCCTGCGACCCTCATCCTAGGTCGCGGGCGCATCCTTGCCCCTATGCCAAGCGGCGCCCCGTCCCTCACGTCGGGTTGGGGGTCCGCCCGCCCGCCTGCCGGCACTCAAACCCACTTACCCAGCCACGCTCCTCTCTGTCCGTCTCTGTCCCCGCGGGGCACGTGGGCCCCCCTCCCTAGGGGGCGCGCGCGCCCGGCAAAGGGGAAATTAAAGGGGGCAGTCCCGGGAATTGGCCATTACCCGGGAAACTGCCCTATTTAAGCCGGCCTCTTCCCGGCAGCCTTTCCCGATCTTTATGCCTAGCCCACGAGAAAGATTCCAAAGTCTTGTCTTGTCTACCGTGTACCAAAACCCCTTGCCCCTTTACTGACCACGAATCTCGCCGCCTTTTCCCAACCTTCCTGCCTGTCCCGACAAAGACCTCCCGATATCTGTACCTCGCCTACTCTTGGCCCCCACCACAAGCAAGCCCCCATGGAAGCGACCTGGTAGATTCCTGCCGCAGCAAGTCCTCCCGCTTTGCAGCGGGTTCTGGTGAATACCGGGACCTACTTAGGTTTCACTCCCTGGCGTGGGCTTCCACCATCGCTTGAGGTGGTCCAGCAGATCCACTACCAGACTGTTACAAGAGTTATATTTTTTGCTTCATTGAATGGATAAACATTAGGGTGTCAGGCAAGAAAAAGCTGAAAATAAACACCCTGAAACAATTGCTGAAAGAACACAAGCTGGTTGTAGCAGTGTTATGGTCTGGGGAATGTTTTTGTGGAATTCTCAGGGCACACACATCCATGGGAAAGGCACTCTCAAATATTTGGTTATGTTACGATTACTTTGGCCATCGGGGCATCGGCATCATCGACAAGATATTCGTGGTCGACGGTT